>JADRCD010235727.1:22084-32624 GCA_019843815.1 Montemys delectorum
ACACACACACACACACACACACACACACACACACACACTTCTGAGTTGAACAGCTGTACTGCTGTACTTTTTGATTTCTATTCTTTCTTTAGAAGATCTTCACTTCATGGCACTACAAGATACACCAAACAGCTTGTCTGTGTTCTGCCCATGTCTTGGAGTTGGCTATCTAGCCATGGATCGCTGGCTCTTTGGTTAGAGATGGGCATTTGAAACCCAGGTGTGAGGGCCACTTATGCTGCTCAGCCCCATCTCATAGCCTGTGCTTAGACTGGGGCCACTATCGACAACAGCATCCAGTCATAGTTTTATATTTTGCCTTAGGTTATAAAGGAACATGAGCTTTCCAACTGACATGTGGGGACTACTCCGTGTTTGGTGTGTTGTAATCAAACATCACTTGTCTTTACTGAATCCCAGTGAGAACTGCTGAGAACAGCTCAGTCACAGTCCATTGTCATTATCTTGAAAGAAATGAAAGATGCCATGGCCCAGAAGGGCCGCTGCCTGGCAGGGCACCCCTGAGCATGTGCAGATTTGGCAGTTTCTCGTAGGAACCTTTCACCACTCCAGAGAAGAGAAATGTGCAGAAAGAAGGCACCAGCTTCAGGAACTGAGAGTCAGGGCAGCTACAAGATGAAGATACAGCTTAAAGTATCAGGAAGTCAGAGAACAGGCACAGAAAGAGAGAGAGGTCTGAGGGGAGCGGGGCACTTGGGGTAATCAGTGTACACACTTGGGGTAATAACTGTACACACAAGAGCTTTGCAGAGCTGTGGTGTGGTTCAGAAGTACAGTGTTTGCCTAGTGGGTGCAAGGTTCTGAGTACCGGAGATAGGAAGGAGAAAGGAAGGGAGGACGTTGAGAAGGAGTGGGGTGGGGGGTTGTCACACGGTTCTTACAGATGAGGCTGAATAGGTGATTAGCAGATACACAATAAATATTGTT
Source organism: Montemys delectorum (assembly GCA_019843815.1). Classification (NCBI taxonomy): domain Eukaryota; kingdom Metazoa; phylum Chordata; class Mammalia; order Rodentia; family Muridae; genus Montemys; species Montemys delectorum. Next base: position 23,033 of record JADRCD010235727.1, read on the forward strand.
AGGCAGCATAAGCTCATCATATTCCCCAAGCTGGTGTGAGAATCAGAATAGCTATGAGAGTGCCTTTGACCTCTGATAAGAAGGCAGCCTCTGTGTGTGTGTGTGTGTGTGTGTGTGTTGTGTGTGTATGTGAGGTGGTGGGGGGAGAGGAGAAAGAGGGGGAGAAAGGAGGGAGAAAAGGAGAGAAGAGGAAGGGAGAGAGAGAGGGAGAGGGAGAGGGAGAGGGAGAGAGAGAGAGAGAGAGAGAGAGAGAGAGAGAGAGAGAGAGAGAGTCCAGGCATCAGAAGGCACAGGGCTTCCTTCTACCTTCTTCCCGTTCTCTACAAATGCCCCTCAGGCACTACAAGGCAGCAAAGCCTGCTCGGACCTCTCTGCTGCAGAATCAGCTCCATCCTCACCTGCCACAGGCAGAGCCCCAGGGTCTCCAACTCTGCTGACTGCCAAAAAGTTTATCAAGGCTGAGATCCACACTGCAGCTGTGGATAGAAAGGAGGCAAGGACGGGCGGTGGCCCTCGGCAGGGGAAGAGGCCATTTGAATATCGTGTGCTGTTTTCTTCGAAGGACAACCACTAACTAGGCAGAGGTGTGTGTGTGTGTGTGTATGTGTGTGTGTGTGTGTGTGTGTGTGTGTGTGTTTGGAAATGACTAACAAGGAGGAAGGGGGTATGTCTGTCTGTCTGTCTGTCTTTGGAAATGAGGTCTGTTCACCTGGAGACTCAGGAGACTGTGTCTCGACTACATAGGAACAGGTAACCCAATGGTACAGAGACAGGTACAAAATGGAGCATTGCATGAAATATGCCCAGTGAGGTAGAGAGGGGCTCCTGCCTGGGTCCACATGCCTAGGGCTTGGCAGGCATGAGGAATAGGGTGAGGTCAAGCCTTCAAGCAAACCTGCTGGATTCACATCAGAGCCTACTTCCAAACACACCCATGTTGGCACCCCAGTATGCAACAGTGATTCAAGAGGTTGAATTAACCCCCACATATTTTCAAACACTGTCTTCCACCTAGAATCTCGCCTGTCCTTTATCCCCATGAGCACCTTTGGAGACATGAATACATGAAGTGGCTGTCACTGACTTGCTCTAGAGCAGCTGTTCTCAGCCTATGGATCTCCACCCCTTTGGAGGTAGACTGACCCTGTCACAAAGGTTGCCTAAGACCGTCGGAAAACACAGACATTTTCGGAAAACACAGACATTTACTTTAAGATTCATAGCAGTAGCAAAATGTCAGTTACAGTCATAGGGTAGCAATGAAAATAATTTTATGGTGGGGGGGGGTCACCACAACATGAGGAACTGTATTAAAGGGTCATAGCATCAGGAAGGTTGAGAACCATATGCCCTAGAGCCATATAAGAATTCTGTGGAACCCAAGACCAGGGCGGTTGTGAGGGCTGCAGACTGAACAAAGGCACCTGAACAGGCTAAAAGCAGACAGCGCTTGGCTCGCCCCCTGTGTCCTCTAGTTCAGGTAGGAGTCAATCAGAAGGGAAATTGGGGGACGGTATTTGCAATGCATGCAAATACTGTGTTTCTGAGAGCTGGCACCTTGCCTGGGACTGGATGTGTAAAACAAATCAGTCCCCAGCTAATCTTGAAGAAAACCCGTGTCTGAGTACCTCTGGGCTGGAAAGAAATTGTCAACTTAATTACGTTCATTAGAAAAGACCTTTACAGCGGGGAGATGCCTAAGAAGCTGGAAAGTAAGCCTGCCCTGCGCGGGGTGGGGTGGGGGGGGAAGTACACTTAATGCCATCTTTTCTATTTTTCTTTCCCTACGGGCTTTTCCTTTGAGTTTACAGAATCTGAAATCTAAACAATGAGAATAATATTTATTCTCTTGCATCGGTGAGAAAAATTTTAATATTCTACTGTTTCCTGTAAATCTCAACCGTTTCCCCAGCCCAGGGCAGAGGTGAACAAATCAGAGATGCCATCAGCTGAGGGGTCCCGTCTCCAGCATAGATGGTGACATAGGAAGGATGAGAACCACTGCTGTAGAGCCTCCATAAAAGAACTTTACGGAACACAAGAACACTCACGGGCACACACAGAGAACTGGCCCCTGTCCACGTGCAGGGGCTCACACTTAGAGACGTTTGTGTCTCTTTTCTAGTTCTGTGTGGCTCCTGAAGCTTCACTTTGTCGGGCCGAGGACGGTGTCCAGTGTTTAGTAGTACACTTCTGTGTCTAAGGAGTGTCTTCAAGGAGCCTGAGGAAGATGAAGACTCACGGATCTTCTCAAGGACTGCTGGGTGGCCTCAGCTCCTTGTCCCATGCCGCATATTCTATCTGATTCCCATACTCTTAAAACCTCCGCATGGACAAAGGGACTCAGCTACTGCCTTGGGATATCAGTCTCCTTGGGATCTACGTGTCACTATGACATCCTAGTGGCCGTGTGAAAGCACACTTTGACGCTCTCTGCTGTCAGGCTAGCTAGCACCAGCTATCTTGAGGGTTTGTACCGAGGCACATGGGGTATCAAGGTGGTTTTAGTGGCCAGGTCAGATAAAAGAATACGTCATCAGGCTTCTACGTTTCTTTGGGGAGTAAGAGAGAGGGGGAGGGGTGTGAAGGTTCAGTGAGGCTTGGTCTAAAATGTAGGCGGCAAGGATGTGTGCTCAGGTAGGCCTACACCAGAGAATCATACCTTAGCCATGTCCAGTTTCTCTTCTCTTAGAGACCCTGTCGGTTTCTCTAAGTTGAGGGACTGGCATGTAAGCCAAGTCATGTTGCAGTGAGATAAAATTCTCCACACAGGGTTGAAGAAGGAGTCAGTTAACCTGGTGGCAATATGTAGTGTCCAGGAAGGCTCTGGGCCAAGGAACTCCTCCACAGACTTCTACTGCTGAAGCAGTGCTGTTTGGGTGGCTGGAGCCCCCATTCTTGTGAGTCTGGACAGCCAACAGAGGTCATCATCTTGGTGTGACAAGTCCTTTAAAAGGGCCCATCTGAGAAGTTAATGTGCACCACACAGGATATTTGTTCAAACACAGGTTCCTCTTTATCATCATAGGACAGACCCTAGGGTGGATCCTAGCAGCCACAGTGGGGTGTCTCAGACCACACTTGGAGCAGTGACCCTCTACTTAAGCAGATCCCCAGGACGTTTGTTGAGCATGACCACTCAGCATCCTTTTAAGGTCAGACTCAGGGAACGAGACCGACAGGGTCTCCCAGCTACAATTCCTGCCCGCAGGAACTTGGGGAGCAAAGCTAGAGCTGTCCCCTCCAGTCTCTTAGCTGAAGGTGTGTCCTGACACCTTGCCCGCAGTGCCTCAGACACCTTAGAAACTGACACTGCCCCTGGGACTCACACTTGCCGTGTAAAAATAGCTTCACATAAACTTTTCTCACCAGCTTCTCTCTGCAGATACTCCAAGGATGCTCTGAGAACAAAGGGCACAATCTATCACTTCCTCCCTGTTTGCCACCTCCCCCGCTGTGGGCTGACACCCAGAGGACTGCACCACCACCTTGGGGTGAGGGCACTCATGTGAAGATCACCTAGAAAACAGAAAACAGAAGGACAGGTTAAAAATGTCTCAAAAACCAGGCACTGTGCTCGGTGTAGGTGTGGGATCTGCAGGGTCTCAAAGGGAAGGGCAGCCATTATTTTTAGGTGCCCACAGTGGCAGATGACAGCAGGGCTTGTTCCAGAAAGTGCTGTGCCCCGCTGCTATCCAGGCTCCTACTGTGTGGCTGGCCCTTCACACAGCTCATCCACTACCGTTTACTCACTCTGTCCCTGTCATCATTGGCTTCTCTTCCGGGGCCATGGGTACCGACAAACCATCCCTGCATGCTATGGCTGAAGGATTTCCTGGAAGGTGTGGTGGTTTGAAAATGCTTGGCCCAGGAAGTGGCACTATTAGGAGGTGTGGTCTTGTTAGAGGAAGTATGTCACTGTGGGGGTGGGCTTTGAGTGACCACCCTAGTTGGCTGGAAGCCAGTCTTCTCCTGTTTGCCTTTGGAACAAGATGTGGAACTCTCAGCTCCTCCTGCCTGGAAGCCGCCATGATTCCTGCCTTGATGATTAATGGACTGAACTTTTGAGCCTGTAAGCCAGTCCCAGTTAAATATTGTTCTTTGTGAGAGTTGGGTTGGTCATAGTGTCTCTTCAGAGCAATGGAAACCCTAACTAAGACAGACGTTAAAAACAACAACAACAATAACAAAACTGTTGTTGAAAATAGGGGTTGCCAGGGCCAGTGGGGTAGCTAGCTACTTACCCCAGCACCTATCCTCTGGTCAGCATTCAGAAACCATGAGTTATATACCCCCCTTACAAGGAAGCCACAGATCTATGTGGTCAAGCCTTGGTATAGGCCTCCACATATACTATACAGCAAGCACATGGCCCTTGCTTCTAGAAGCCTGCTTGGAAATGTGGCCCCTGAGCCTGCTTTAAAAAGGACCCCGTGTGCCTCAGCTGGACGGGGAAGGGATGGCATTGTGGACCAAGATGGTAGGACTCTCCAAGGTGTCCTGTGACTTTTCCTGGGGACATGCAAACAAATGCTTGCTCATTTCAGCCAGGCCTCTGGCAACAGACACCACCCAAGTCATGGCGACTCATGAACCAGTGAGCTTTCTAGGCCTATTTATGTGAGCATGGGTGACTCAAAGCCCAACCTAGCATGGACAATGACTCCCCTAAACTGCCGCCTTGGTGTCCTTGCCCAACTTACCAGGAGCTTGACCAAAGAGGATGCCCCCCCCCCATCCACAGCAACTGTGTGTGCTTACATAACCTTGGAGACAGGCTTGTGAAACCTGTGGCTTTGTGATCTTTGTAAGTTTTATTAGCTCCTGGAATCCCATGGGCCTTCCTCTCCATCCCCTGCCCCAAGGAGAGTTTCAGAAGTAATGGATTCACACCAAAAGGCCTGAGGACTCTGGCTAGGTGTAGCGCTGCTGGGGAGAGCAGACCTGCCCTGCTGTTCCTAGGTATCCCAGTGAGTGACAGTTTGCAGATGAAAAGCCCAGAAGGCAACAGTCCAAATGAGGGGGCTGGTGAACTCCCAGGTAATCGTTTGAACTAATTCTGCAGACTTATGGAAATGCCACATTGTATCAAGCAGAACATTAAACTTGAGGTTTTCAAACGTGGCTCTTACAACATTGGAGAGAGCCTTGAATGGGGACTGCCTTTGGCTGAGGTTGGAGCCCAGAGGGATAGAGAGGATGTAGATACTCCCAGAGTGTCCAGGAGGCTGGTCTACGTCAGTAATAACTGGGGAAGACTATAACTGTAGCCCAGACTTCTCACTGGGGTGGGGAAAGGTGAGGACCAGGCTTGTGGAGGAGGAAGGAGCTGCTGTTGTCTAAAGTCAAGCATCTTGGTCTTTTCACAAGTGCCGGTGGCCTGGTCCATGTGATCTCCGCGTGTCTCAGAGCTCAGGTTAAAGTTCTGGGCCTGAGTGATCTTTAATCACCATCAGCAAATGCATGTTAATTAAGGGCAGGAGAGGAGGTAAATTGCCCAGGGAGACGGTGGCGATGAAGACAGACCAAGTCTGGCCCTGGAGAATACCAAGGTAATTAGGAGGTAGAGAAAAAAAAAATGACAGAAATGGCTGAGGAGAGAGCCAGGCAGAGTGTAGCCCTTCTTGACTGCTTTTCAGTCCAGGCAAGCCCAGCTTATAATAGCTTGAGGGTTTTGGGACAGGGAAGCGGGGACAGGAAGGCTCATCAGCTCTGGAGTACTGAAGGCCCCCAAGAGGTTGAGACTCCCCCACCATCCAACCCTCAAGCTGCAGAATGGAGATCCAAGACAGGAGTCCCTTTCCTGCCTCTAGATGCTTCCTGTCCCCCAATAGATTCCCCAAGCAAGAGCAGCACCCCAGGTGAGAGCCCAGCCTCAGACCTCACGCAGCTCCTGGGCCCTTTCAAAGCACAGCAGCACTTGCTGGTCCTGCCAACTCTCAGGCTAAACCTTCCGGCCCTGGAGCTCTCAGAGGCTCTGACCATGAAGTCCTCATTAAGGTTTAGCCTCATGACTAGGTCAGAGGCTGCTCATCATTTATCCAGAGTCCCCGTAGTTTGTTTAGGCTGGGATGAGAGAGCAGAATGGAAACAGGGAGCAGCCTGCAGCTGCCCCAGGGCACACACCTTGCCAGAGTGAACACTGACTCGCATCACTAGGTCCTCAACCATAGCCTGTCACTGGGAGTATCTTAGTCAGGGTTTCTATTCCTGTACAAACATCAGAAGCAAGTTGGGGAGGAAAGGGTTTATTCAGCGTATTTCAACATTGCTGTTGATCACCAGAGGAAGTCAGGACTGGAACTCAAGCAGGTCAGGAAGCAGGAGCTGATGCAGAGGCCATGGAGAGATGTTCCTTACTGGCTTGCTTCCCCTGGCTGCTCAACTTGCTTTCTTATAGAACCCAGAACTTCTAGCCCAAGGATGGTACCACCCACAAGGGGCCCTACTCCCTTGATCACTAATTGAGAAAATGCCCCACAGCTGGATCTCATGGAGGCACTTCCCCAACTGAAGCTCCCTTCTCTGTGATAACTCCAGCCTGTGTCAAGTTGGCACACAAAACCAGCCAGTATAGGGAGCTAGGAATGAATCCTCCATGACTTGTCATGCTGGCCTGTGGGACTTACTATGGCAAGAAAGGACACAGCCAGCCTGATTTGCACTTAGAAAAGGGATCTGCCTGGCTAGGGATACACAGCATACAACATAGATACCAAGTGAAGGTGCATTTAAATCAGGCACTGGTGTGCCAGGTGACATGGGGCCCTGCAAGCCACAGCAAAGGGACAGATTTGATCCTGGGGGAACCAGGTGAGTAGAATAGTCTGGTTTGAATTTGCTAACCTAAAGCAATGCCACAGTTTTAACCAGGGCTAATTTTCTGCATCTGATAGCCTGTGTGTTTCTGCGGAGTTTCACTAGTAGCTTTGAGTCATCCCTTTGACAAATGGATACAAACCAAGTGAGGACATGGGGAATCTTTTGTATCTCTCACTGTAAACACTGCCTTTTAAAAGTGTTTTGTCAGGCTGGTGAGATGGCTCAGCAGGTAAAAACACCTACTGCTCTTCCAAAGATCCTGAGCAACCACAGGGTGGCTCACAACCACCAGTAATGAGATCTGACGCCCTCTTATGGTGCATCCAGTGTATTTATTTATAATAATAAATAAATCTTTGGGCCGGAGCAAGCGGGGCCTACTGGAGCGAGTGGGGTTGACTGGAGCCAGTCAATTCCCAACAACCAGATGAAGGTTCACAACTATCTGTACAGCTACAGTGTGTACTTATATACATAAAATAAATAAATAAATCTAAAAAAAAAGATAAAAGTGTTTTGTCTGTGTACCTGTGTACCACATATGTGCAGTGCCTGTGGGAGCCAGAAGGGGGTGCCAGATGCCCTGGGATTGGACTGACTGATGGTTGTGAGCAGCCATATGGGTGCTGGGGATCAAACTCTGCCCCTCTGCAAGAGCAGCTACCATTCTTAGCTGCTGAGCCATCTCTCCAGCCCCTCGTTAATCATTTTTTAAACTTATCATTTCAAAAACAGCAGCTGACAAATGCATCTGCTGGGATCACTGGCCTGCTATTTAAAAAGGGAGGTGCAGGAGAACCCCAAACTTGCTTATAGAAGGGTCTAAGTCCACTCATCACCATTTCTACTTTGAGCCCGGAAGAACAGGACTCTGGGGGAATAGGTGTCTGCAAGGAGGACCTACTCATGGAGTCTTGCCCACCAGATGAGAGAAGCTTTAGATGTGCTTCTTGCTCTTCCTCAAAGTCACAACCTATCGGTACATTTGGCCTAGAACCTGTAAGAAGGTAAAAAAATAATGGGGAAAGGCCATATAATATATTCTGGCTCTTACCCCATGCTGACGAATATGTTCGATTCCAAGAGACTAAGAGAAGAGCAGCTAGGATTTCTGTCATGGCTACTCTTGTGCGTCTTTCTACTAGGGCTCCATTTTTGCTACTTTTTTTTCCTTTTTGTACCTGTTTTCTTCTGCCATCCAATTATTCATCCACATGCAATCTCTAGATGGGAACAGGCAGAAACCAGTTACTGTGTGCTTTCTCCACCTTGGTGCCAGCTCCACACCTGCTGGCCACAAGACTCAGGAGAGTTTTTCTCCAGCCAGGATTCATGGCCTGCCGGATGGGGCTGGTATTAGGCCTTCCTGATATCACGGAGTTATAAACACCCAAGAGAGAAGGAAATGTCCTCTCAGCCTGGAACCTACAGCATGTGGCAAGTGACAAAGTGTATCTTGAGCAGCACTCATGCAAACCCTAAGCCACAAGTGGCTTTGATTCAACATTCTCTTGCAAGTGGTTGAGCCTGAAGGACACAGTTAAGGCTAAACACCAGTAAAGAGACATGGAATACCGTGTCAGGGATCACACTAGATGCAATCTACAGCTCCAGGCACAGTGAAGAAAGACGCTGTGGTTAACATAACACTCACGAACATAAATGCAAGTCTGATCTGTCTGCTGCCTCCTCTGGATGGCTATCCCCCTGCATCCAGCCAAGGAGCAGTGATGATGAGTCTCTGACCCATACATTAGGTCATGGACTATACTGCTCCTAAGACACATCTATATACACTTTTTTTTTCTAGAAAGAGATGGCTTGGATGGAAGCTGTTGGACAGTAGGAGGCAAAAGAGCCACTTGGGTTGAAACAAAAAAGAATCCCCCAAGGGCTCTTGGAGACCTCGACTGTCTGTCAACAGTGGAACACCAACAACCATTTCCGATTGGTCCCTGCTCCCTCCCCATCAGCACACTGTATCCCTGGCTGTTTCTGATTCTTCTCCCAATGCCTACAGTGTTGTCCTCTCTGTCCTGTGCTGCAACTTAACTTCACCTCACACCTATCTTCACACAACTGAGGTGCCAGCTCCAAGCACCAACATTATGTGAATTTCTTCCTGTCGTTAAAGTGACATTAGCACAACACAGGACCAGATATTTTCCAGCATTCAAGGTGTAGCATTTAGCAAATTCACAAACTCATGCAGTCTTTCAAATTCCCAAGCGAGACTTTCTTCTCAAGAGCAAACCCCACATCCATGAAGCAGCAAATCTTACTGTTCTTCCAGACCTATCTGTCCATCCGCAGTCTTCTGTCTGTGGTGTTGCCTATTCTATGATTTCGTGGGAATGGGATTCCTTTACATGTGCTCCCTTGTGATTGGCTTCTTTCTCTTAGTGTGGTGTTTTTAGGCTAATCATCACTGAGTTGTATATTGGTACTTCGGGGCTTTTTATCACCAAGTAATATCTCATGGCATAGATAGTTCCCTTTTGCTTTATCCTTTGGTCCCTCATGGTTGTGGGGAATAAGATTCATGATGACAAACAGTGGTGCCTGTGGCAGGTGGGGATCACTGGGCTGTGTGGTCATTTCATGAAGACTCACAGGAGGCCGTGGCTGTATAGCACTGCACTACAGGGTCCTGGCATCCAGGTTCCAAATGTCTGATTCCTTTGGCAAGATTCTAGGTAGCCAGAGGGAATGGGCATGATACACTTACATGTGTAGTGGAGCAAGATCAGAGCTACAGAAGCATAGAAGC
>JADRCD010235728.1:9708-28349 GCA_019843815.1 Montemys delectorum
TGTTCTTTTTGTCCAAAGTCCTCCGTCCCTTACCCTAAGAACAAGTGGCAGGGAGCAGGGTCCAGAAGCTGTGACTTCTAACTGTATGTACCTCAGGAGGGCATCCTGGGTATCATGGTGGGAATGCATGCCTACAGAAGACTTCGGGCTGTTTGGAAGCTGTCTCTGGAAGATTCTGCGGCCTCAGAAACACCAGCGCCTGGGACTAGGAAGAGTTTCAAGGCCTGGAGACATCAAGGCCCCTTAGGATCCCCAGGTTCCAGTGGTGGTAAAGGTGCAAGTACAGAGATAACCACCAGGTGGAGCCGTTCTTCCCGCTTGTCCCCACCTACCAGGAGCACTCAGTTTGCTACTTACGGAAATTGTGAACAGCCTGACCAGGACAGACAGAAAAGAGGCTCCAGGATTCTCCAGTCTCACCCTATCTTCCTGCTTTGGCAGCCTGTCTTGTATGAGTGCTGTCAAAGACTCTCTCAAAGGACTAGCACTGTTTGCCCTAGGAAAAGGAGATGGGAGTCCCCTGCTCTATCTCCAAGCTCCTTCTCAGTGGCTGTGAACACCCAGCTCTGTAATCCCTTCCAGGCAGGGTGTCTGACTCACACCTGGGTCTGAGGCCTGCACCCATGGTCCCAACCTCTCTCACTCCACTCATTCTCCAAGGCTTGCTTGAGCCCTTACTTTCTCCAGGTATCCCTTTCGGGTCCCTCGCAACGACCTAGTCTTGTACTGGATGTCATCCAGTGATCCCTTTAAGACAGGAGCCATGCAGAACCGTGCTAGGGCTTTCCTCCAAATTCTCTGCCAGCCCAGGGTCAGGTACTCGTTTCTGGGTTAGACCTGCTACCAACTCCATCTGCCCTCAGCCTAACCAGACCTTGTGGTATTTCATAGGGAGCAGGTTTCTGTGTTCTTTTCCCCCAGAAAAGCAAGACACCCACCTCCAAACATAAGGGTGATCCCTTCCTCACCTGATACCCACTGCTTCCTGTGACTGGTGTGCTCCAGCCTGCTTGCTCAGACCCCAGCCACTGGGAGGCCGGTTGTCCACTCTCAGGCAGCACCTGAAGGCCACAGCAGAGCCGGCGGTACTTGTTGCTAGTGGTCAAATGAATCTTGCAGGGAAGAAGGGGTGCGGAGGCAGGGCTTTGGGGAGCCCCACCTAATGACCGGAACTGCTGGCCCTCATAAGCCAGGAAACTCCCTTGAGAGCAAAGGTCTCCCCTCTCTGAGGTCCTGGAGCAGGTGTCTGGACTCTAGGCTATCTCAAGGTGTTCCTCAAAGCTGGAGGTTGCCCCAAGCCACACCAAACTTTGCAAAAGGGGGTGCTAGGCCCACTGGGCTGACCTCTGTGCAGGCTCACACACCCAGAAATCCTGAGTCACAACCTGCTTAGTTGAAGAATGTGCCTCCTGGCAATGCAGGCCTAGGGAACTCAGCACCAAGAGGGTGGAACCCTGTAAGGGAACTGCCTGGCACAGTGGTGGACTATCCTGGGGCCATCAGGGTCTGACTGACTTCGCTACCACTCTCGGAGAATGTTCTGGAGCCCATCCTGACCCACTCCCTTGAGTTTTTAGCTTTCCAATGAACAAGCCCTCTCCCTGGTGTCTGAGGTTAGATTATTGGCAATAATCTGTGTCCAACCAGGGTTGTAGTCTGAGCTCCTCATTGTGCTCTGACCAGTTGGTCCGGTCTGGTCACTTTACAGCCCCTTATCTGTGTCTGACAGTCAGACATTGGAATGTGTAATGGTGAACGTCTCTGGGCTGGTGAGACAGGCCCTTTTGAGGAAACTTCTGCTGTAGAATGCTCTGGGACTACCTCATGTAGGACATGTACACCCGCACATTTCATAAGTGTTTCTGGGCACATGGGCAGAGACATGAGATGGATCTGCCCTCTGGTATGATTCAGGTTCTGTAACAGGGACTTAGGAATAAGATCAGAAGGACCAGTGGTGTGCCTGCAGAGACGGGACCAGAGACACCAAGACACCCTGGTAGCAAGCACCTGTACTTTGGGACCCAGCAGACCCCTGTGCAGCAGGGCTTCAGGCCCCCCAAGTAGCTCCCACAACCTGGCTGTGTAGGGGCTTTGTGCCTCTCCAGAATGAGGGCGCCTCCGTGGCGAGACGGCGTCTGAGGTTCTGAGGCAGGAAGGGGAAAACCAAACAGAGCTGGCAGCCCACGGCCAGGCCCGCGGCCCCCAGACGGCGGCTTGGCAGCCAGAAGCCCCGTGGAGACCCTGGCGGGGCTCCTGGACGCGGATGCTTCCTTTGAGGATGCCTGGGGAATGTTTGAGGTCAGAACACACGGCAGACGCTGGCGAGAGAGCCCGGAGCCTCTGGCAGGGAAGCAAGAGACGTGCTGGGATGGGACACGTGTTCCCTGTCTGTACTGACCCTATCTATCCTCCTAGGCACCCCCTTTTACCTGGGGTCTGGGACAGCAAAAGATGGGCACTCAACTTGTCCCAGACCTCTGTATGCAGCGTGTGTGTCCACTCAGGTTATCTATGCTTTTTGCATTGAGAGAGAATGCACCCCCAACATCCAAGCATCAGAACAAACCCGAGCCCCATTATCTAGATACTTTGGGAAGCTGAACCCCAACTTCTAAACATCTGGGGAACCTGTACCTCATTACCTGAATATCTGGTAAGACTGCATCCATTCACTTACACACTGGGGAATGCACACCGATCCACTACCTAGTAACCCGAAGAACATAATCCCCATCTCTTAACCACCCAGGAAGGCTACACCCCATTGTCCTAGAATCTAGAGAAATGGCACCGTTATCTGCGCCTCTAGGGAGTGTGCCTCCTGCCTGTGCTTTGACGTAGGACTATCAGTGCAACATCAGGACTGTGCACCCTACTTGAACGTGGTTACACTGTGGCTTCATTGACTATGGTACACTGAGTTTTGAGACTCTACATTGGAGACTCCAGGCATGTCAACCCTGACATCTGCAGTGTCTGAGTGAGTCTTCCATCTCCTATATGTATGGCAACACATGCCCTGTCATGATGGGACTCACTCACTGGGTGGCTGGCTGCATCTCCCAAGGGCTTCAGAGAATTGGAGTCTATCGTATAGCTTTACGAAGGCCTCATACACCCTGATTTGGGGGGTGGGGTGGTCCTCTGTTCATCTCGGGAAACCATAGAGTGATGTCTTTACATTTGTGACATTTGTGAATACCTGGGGTACATGCCCACTGTACCCAAATATCTCTGCATCTGAGTGACCTGTTCTCTGTTCATTTGGGAACAAGAGCTCCATTCTGTGGTCATCAGGGTCTTGGACAGCCTGTATCCCACTTGTTAGGCCTACTGAATTGCCTATTGATACAAGCTACATAGGCCCGCCTGCCAGACTGGAGGCCCAGGGCCGGCACTGCGTTCCTGTGGTTTTGGACACGCCGTTCCTGGGCATCACACTGCTGTGTGCCTCCTATTCACCCTTGTCTCGGCTCTCTGTGTGCCATTCATTGAGCTCTGGGCTGCCTGCCCACCCCCAGCCTCCCAGGTGTCTGCACTCTGTACCTGTGCCCCGTGAACTGAGCCCGCTCAAGAGCTGATGGCTGAATTCTGATCTCTGTACCCCATGGGGCCGAATGTGTGGTGCCTATGTCCCATGAGTAGAACATGGAGTCCCCACCGTCCATGTACTATGGACCTGAGTTTCCCATTCACAATCTCTTTAGCATCTCCATCCTGGCCACCCCATGTCCTCTAAGTGGGCTTTTGTGGGCAGTTGGGTTTTACAGACTTTATCCAGTTTCTCTCCCTGAAAGGTATAATAGCAACTTCTTTATGTTTTTGAGACAGGGTCTCATGTAGCCCAGGCTAGGCTGGAACTCACTATGTAGCTGAACATGACCTGTAAGTTCTGATCCTCCTGACTATACTTCCCGAGTGCTGGGATTATAGACTACCAAGCACAGTACATACAGTACTGTGGATCAACTAAGGGTCTCATGTGTACTACTAGGCAGGCACTCTACACATTGAGTTTCATTTCCAGCCTTCCCTGCTAGATTCTGTGTCCCCCTTTGTTGGGTTTCTGATGTGGGTACTGTGCTCACTTGAGTACTAGAGAGTACTTGAGACTGTAGAGAACTGGTAACTCACTTGTCTGAGTATCCAGGTGCCTTTTACTCTCAACGTCACAATAGCTAGGTTCCAAGAGCCCCACTTTATGAGGCTTACTGTCCTGTGTCCTTCTATCTAAGAGTCTTCATGCTCTACCCCAGTCCTCTCTGCATAGGTACAGCTGGCGGCCACCTCCAGATGTCTGTGTGTGGTGCGTGGATTCTCAGAGATGGGAGCACCTTTCATACATCTCCACAAGTATACTTGGTCCATCAAAGGCTAGGTTCAGTCCTGTCCCTTTGCCGACAGAGCTGGAGATGTGGTGGCTGTGCCTTCCTTTGAGCTAAACAGAGAGTTCATGCTCATGTTCCCTGCTAGCTGGGCCCTGCAACTTCTTCCTGGGAACCCTTGCTTTTCTGGGTGTCTGGCAGCCTGCCCCTCATTCCTCTAAACTGCTAGGTAGGAAAGACTTCAAGAATCACCCCACAACTCCCCCGCCCCATTTTCCAGGGTCTCAGCCAACCCTCCCCTTCACCCAGGAGCTGTGCGCCAACCCAAGAGTGCTGGCTGATGCTGAATGCACCCCCACTCCAAGGCTCCAGTCTTCCTCTTCATCATCGCCTGAGGTTTGGACAGCTTGTCCTCCTTCACCAGGGTCTTTGGCAGCCTAACACCCCACTGCCTGTCTCTCACGTAGGCCCACATCCCAAGGCAAGGCCCCCCCAGTAGCCGTTCCAAGATCCACTGCGTCTTTGGATGTACACTGCCCATTCATCACTAGCGGGCGTCACGGCCCATGTGAATCCATATCCCTCCTGGTCCCAGTCTCTATTCATGCATGGCGCCAGGCTGGCTGCTTCACCTTCTGAGCATCAGAATTCTTGCTGTGGATATCTGAGGACCCCCACAATCTAGCAGCATGTGGAAGATATGAACCCCACTGATCCAAGAATCTGAGTATCTTGTACCCCTATAACTGAATTCCACAGTGCTGTGCCTAACACATATAGGTGACACGACCTTTGACTGTGTCTAGAATTGGGATACTACCCCTTGTAACCCCTATCTTAGTGCCTGAATTGAGTATAACTGTGGATCTTAGTACTGGGGTACACTCTCTCCTATCCCACCAGGGTTTTGGGGGTGACATGTGTTTACCATTACCTCTTCTTAGACCTCACATAGGCCCACATTCCAGGTTGGGGCTCCAGGGTGGCCAGTTCCAAGCTCCAGTGCATCTTTGGATGTCCTAACCCATTCAGGGGTGTCTGGGCCCAGTGAACCCATTCATCCCTGTCTCGGGGCTTCTGTGCTCTATTCATGCACAGCCCTGGGCAGCCTGCACCCCGTCCACCCCCATCTCACAGACAGTCCGTGCATTGTCGCCCCTCTTCCAGGAACAGCTGCCGGGCAGCCAGCAGGCACATTCCGGGGTTTGGCCTGAAGCCAATGCAAACCCTAGCTTTGCTGGCGCTAGCAGCAAGTGGGGCGCGGACTAACCAAGGGGAGGAGGGCAGGCACGGAGGGAGGGAGAGTGGAGACCCTCAGTTTGGGAGCATGTGATCAAAGGCTTCCCTAGACACACACTGTCCTCCACCCAAGGGAACATTGGGAAGCCAAAGCCAGCCTGGGACAGGGGCCTGTCCTGAAAATGGTTGCCAGCAGGAGCAGCTGTATGCACAGGGTGGGAGGAAGAGCCCTCTACCACAGCCGCTATTTCCTGACCAGGCTCCCTCAGCTGCCCACCCACAGACATCCCACTGGCAGACTCAGCAGCATCAATCTGGGCAAGATCCCAGGCTCAGGGGGTGGGGAGGTGGGCAGAGGTGAGCGTGGGGTCTCATCTCCGTTGCTGTAGACCCTAGCCCCTCACCAACCCTAATGGGGACTCCCAGTAACGGGAGGACCACTGGAAAATGAGTATCTGGCTCCTGGGCCCGCTCAGGCTTTTTATAAGATGGCCACAGGCTCATCTTGTTTCCAGGCCGGCGAAGGCCAGAGAAGGAAAAGTGATTTCTTGGGGTCACATGGGTGTTGCCCGTCAGTCCAGAAGCCCCTGTGAATGAAGACCTGGCCTACTTTCCAGGGTCCTTGGTAGACAAACTGGTCACAGCTCTCCAACTCTGTGTGAGCCATCCATGTTTTCTGGGTGTTGTGAGCCATCTGTGTTCTCTGAGTGTGAGAACATCTGGGTTTGTTATGTGTAGATGGCTATCCATGCTCTCTGAATGTGAGAGCACATGTCTGGCTATCTGGATAGCTATTTGGTTAGTGTGTCTGGGTCAGGGAGACTACGAGGGCCAGACTTTTGGGTCCCTTCTTACATGCTCCAGTCTGGAGTGTCTTGCCTTCCTGCTCTACCAGGCTGGCCTGACTTGCTCTCTATAGCTCTGGACAGCCTGTATTCTGGTCCTGGTGTAGGATACCCTTTTTCCCATCCTGCTGGTCATTCAGGATCTTAGCTCCCTGCTGTCCCCTGCTGTCTCCCTGTCCCACGGTGCCCCTTAGTCCCAGAGATCTGGTTCTGCTCCTGAGACTACCTGTGTTTTGCTTGTTTGTTTGTTTGTTTGGTTGGTTGGTTTTGTTTTTTGTCAGGATAGAAAAGAAGCCCCATTAAACAAGTCAGGTTCTTTTGATGGTTGCTAAGATTTTCCTAAACTTGTATCACTGGTGGGATTTTGATAGATGTGGTGCTGGGCAGGACCCTCTTCTGGAGTACCCTGCTATGTGGAGACCCTGCTGTAGAGACTCTTCTACATGGGCACGCTGCTGTTTAGAGAGACTCTGTTGGGGGAGAGGGGGTGCTGTCCAGAGACCCTGCTCTAGGAGGACCCTGCTGTGTAGGGGGGACCCTGTCCCGTGGGATCCTGATGTGTAGAGACCCTGCTCAGGGGAGAATCCTGTGTAGGTCTCCACCCTGGAGAACCATGTTATATAAGCACTGTGCTCTAGGGGGACCCTGATGTACAGAAAGCCTGTTGTGTGGAGACAATGCTGTGTGGGGATCCTACTCTAGGGGATCCTTCTGTGTGTGGGGGGAACCTCTTCTCTAAGGGGATACTTAGTGTATGCAGACCCTGCTTTGCGGGGTACTATAGTATTTAAAGACCCCTGAAGAGAGAGTTACAGAGATTCCCTAGCACCCAAGGAATAGCTTCCAAGATCAAAAAAGGGAAGGGACCCAGTTAACTATGACCCATAGTCATTCTTTGAGGACACAGATTTCCCCAAACTCCCAGGGAAGTCTGACTCACAGATGTTGCAGATGCTGCCTGTAGTGACTGAGTGCTCTCATCGCAGGACTGATATGAGAATTGTTTGATATCTGGCCTTTA
Organism: Montemys delectorum; assembly: GCA_019843815.1. Lineage (NCBI taxonomy): Eukaryota > Metazoa > Chordata > Mammalia > Rodentia > Muridae > Montemys > Montemys delectorum. The sequence goes on from JADRCD010235728.1 coordinate 17,142, forward strand.
GGGGTTGTCTCTTCCCTCTAGGGTCAACCCAAAGACAGTTACTGGATCTAAGAGGAGCCATGATCCAATATGTACCTAGAGGTTGGGTGTAGCGGGCGCCAGGCAGATTCAGGCACCAGGCAAGGCTGAACCAGCCAGACTCCCAGCTCCCCCTGCTGTCTGCAGGCTGCTTGGCCTGACCTCCCGCTCCTTCCCGACCCCTGCTCACTCCTGGGCCTCCTTCTCTTTGGCTTTGCAGTCCAGACCAGAAGGCTGGCAGGCGTTTGGGCGCCCCCTTCTGTACGCATGCCTCTTGCAGGGTCTCAAAAAGCGCTGCAACCTGACCCTCCTTCTCACAGAGGGGCTGTCCTAAGCCCCTGGATATTCAGATTTCTGGCTTTCTGAGCAAAAAATCTGTGAGAGGGGAAAGCTTGAGCTATGCCATTCCCCAGACTCTCCCAAGCAAAATCCAAGTAAGCAGGAAAATCACTGGGACCCCAGGACATCAGCTCTCCTGAAAGAGACTTTATCATTCCCACTGAATCTTCCTCAGTCTTCAACCCAGGGTCAGGCCAAGGCCAAGGAAGGCCTCAGTGTTGAGGAAACAGAGGCCACTGCTGAGAAGCAATGAGAAACACCTCTGAGCAAGATGCTTTTACATATTCCAGATCAGAAAAGCAGGTGTGCTGGAATCAGGGGAGGGGACTGCCTAGTATAATGAAAAGGACATCAACCCCTTAGGTGGAGGGAGAGAGACCCTGTGCCATGACACCCTTGCCATCAGGGAGTGCAGAGTACAATGCTATCTGTTGTTGGAGGGCTGGAGGCTCACACATCAGGTAAAGAAAGTTAGCAGAAACAGCCAGAAACTGGTGTGGTTCAGGGCTCATGGAAGGCCAAGCAGGTGCTGGCTGTGGCAAGGAGACTTCACTGACCTGCAGCAAGGAAGATGAAGAACACAGACTTCAGGCCCCAAGGGAGCCAGGCAAGAAAGAGGCCTTGAACACATGACGAGGCACCTGCCATCTATCTGCTGGACCCTCCAGGAAGTGCAGCCAGCTCCCTTACCCTGTGTCTAGTATGCATAGGGTCCCATTCAAGGACACGTGCACGTACAAAAACTGCACATATGCAAACTCACAAGCACAGCCATGTGGCGTGAACACTAGTGCTCTCAAGCTGAAAGGTAAGGGGTCATCGTGACCTCCAGATAATAAAGCAATAGTGCGGATTTTTTTTTTTTTTACCTCAGCAGTAGTGAGTCAAGGCCATGAACCTGCCACAGCAAGAACATATCTTGGTTTCGCAGCTCACCAGTTCCCGGGTACCTTGCCCTACCTGGCAAGATTCTGGTAAAATTGTCCTATTATTGGCAGGCTAGAGACCCTGGTCCGGTGGGTAGACCCTGGCAGATGAGGGTGTGCGTAGGCACAGGCTGGGCTGTCAGCCTCTTACAGTAGTACTTGACCAGAGCCCAGGCTTTCCCCAACCCTGCTTCACTCCTAACCACAGCCATAGCCTTTGCTCCATACAAGACTCATGGCATCTGACAATGGCCAGAGCCTGGTCCAAAATCAAGCACAGCCTTGTGCGGTGGGATGGGGAAGAGGCCCACTCTCCCCTAACAGCCTCTAGATGTCCCTCTTCTGATTTTCTTGCCCCTGCTCATCACAGTGTGCCCAAACTGTGTGGAGGGTGCCTTTCTGTGCTCACCTCTTTAGGGGCCAAGGTGTTCTATGCCTCTGCCTCTGATGTCTCCGCAGGACCAGGGTCTGCATGAACGGAAGAACAGAGAGCCTGAAGTCTGCTGCCTCTCCTGTTTATCCTGTCTTCCTGAGCTGGGCCTCCATCAGCCTCCCCCTCCTCAGGTGCCTTCTCTGGAAGCCCCATCGAGACTCCCAAACTTTAGAAATAGCCTCAAGGGTCTAGCAGGCCTACCAGATGCTCGAGATCATCCTCAGGACAGTGCTCAGGGATGTGTTATGGCAAGTAGTGGGGTCAGCCTTGGGTCTGTGCCTCCCAGCTAGGTAGAGTCTCAGAGGCCCTTTATTTCCAGTCATTGAGTTGGTATCTTGGTCACAGGAATATTTAGGCTCCTGGGGCCTGGGAATTTGGTACCAGGAGCCTCCTCCCCTTGACTTTGCTTGCCAGCTTCTGAGGACCTGTAGATACTCGGTAGACTTCTCTGTACCTGTGGTTGAATTTGGGTTTCTGGGTCATCCCGAGACCCATAGTATATTTGTGCACCCATGTGCATATATGTTTTGGTGTATGGCAGGTGCATTTGTGCAGATGTGTTTGCAGGTATGTATGTATGCCCTTGGGGTACATGTGTATATGGGCACATGTGTATACACGTGTGTGCCCAGACCCAAAAGGGGAACATGTATGAGTGTTCCAGTGTTCATGTGTTTCAGTACCTATGCGTATTTGGGTACATGTATGCGTATCTGCATGTGTGCATATGAGTCAGTGTGTGCAGGCACATATATGTTTGCAAGTACCTGTGTATATATGGGTGCATCTGTATATAGTATGCATGTGTATGCAAGTGCATTGTGTGTGCAAGCACATGTGTATGTAGAAGTATATGTGTATACTTCAGTACACACAAATGAAAAAAAAAATTTTTAAGAATAAGAATAAGAATAAGACAAACTGCTGTTGTCTCCTGAGCAAGGCTCAGGAGCCACAGGACACGCGTTTGAAGCCTGCTGACCAGGGCTGAGCTCCTGGCCACAGTCACCTGCAGAGGGCGAGGGTGGGCTGGAGGCTGCAGGCAGTTGATTCTTCCAGAATGTACATCACACTGACATCCTGCTATTAAGGAGAAAGGAGTACTGGGGTCGAGCTCCAGTGTGGGGTGAGAGGGCAGCTGTGACTGGACGAGCATATCCAGCACTTGGTACATGTATGTTTCCTACTGTGTCACAGCTCGATAAAGAGGAAAAAAAAATCCCAGAAGCAGTGAAGAAGGCCATGCCGAGCAGGGCGGTGGTGCACGGGCATCTGCCACATGCCAAAAGGACTGACTCCTGGAAAACATCAAGGAATGGCAGGTGACTGAATCAGAAAAGAGCAAGGGACCCAAACAGGTACCTCCCAGCACAGTCATCCAAGCATTTGGCAGGGCTGGGTGGCATTTCTGGAGATGGGACCCAAGGACTCACATGTGTTCTAACACTGAGATCTCCAGGCCTCTTTTTACTTTTTACATTAAGACAGGGTCTCGCTCTTGAACTTGAGATTCTCCTACCTCCACCTTCCATGCAACTGGGATAAGTGGCCTGAAGCACCAGGCCTAGCTGCTCATTGAAATTATAACAAGCGTATGGCAAGATGCTCATTTGAGACAAGGAAAGTTCAATTTACAGCAAGAATAAGCACGCATCTGGTTGGTAGCAGTGACTTCAAAGCCTGTCTTGCCAGGAATGGGAAGGCCATGACCTGGTCGGAAGTGGCCTCAAAGTTCAGCTCCCTAAGCATGGAAGGCTGTGTTGCTGTGGAGTGTGCTAACACTTAGGAGACAGTGTGGAGGTGTGGCAATTGTCATGTGTGTCCTTAAAGTGTTTGGTTGGATGTGTGCTTTGCAGTGACTATTAGTTTCAGTGCTGCAGTTGCTAATAGCTATTAGCATTGTTCTGACTATCTCGATATAATAAATGAACGAATGAATAAAAGCATGTTTATTTCCTTTGGAAGGGATTGCTTGTTTACTTGTTTATTGAAACAGAGTTTCTTGGGCTGAAGAGATGGCTCAGTAGTTAAGAGCACTGACTGCTCTGTCAAAGGTCTTTAGTTCAAATCCCAGCAACCACATGGTGGTTGACAACCATCCGTAATGAAAGCTGATGCCCTCTTCTGGAGTATCTGAAGACAGCTGCAGTGTACTTACATATAATAAATAAATAAATCTTTAAAAAAGAAAAAAGAAAAAGAAACAGAGTTTCTTTGTGTTTCAGCCCTGGCTGTTCTGGAACTCATCTTTTTAGACCAAGCTGGTCTTGAACTCACTGAGATCTGCTTGCCTTTGCTCCAGAGTACTGGGGTTAAAGACATATGCCACCATGCCTAGTTGAACATATTTATTTCTTAAATTCTTTTTTTTTCTTTGACAGCCAATTTTTTAAACTATGGAATGTTTCATGAATTTGTGTTGCTATCCTCACACAGGGGCCATATTGACCTTTTTTTATATAGTTTTAACTTTAGCATTCATGCTACCAAAATAAGCATGTTAAATTCTTAAGATGCTAAAGATGTTCACTATTCCACCTGGATTTGTGAAGCTGTGCACACAAATAAGCACACAGGGCCAAGAGCAAGAGAGCTTCTAAGGGTTCCCCAGTCAAGTATCAGGTTAACACAAAGCCCAGGACGACTAACATTAATTGCATTTGTGGACATGTGTACACGTAGGTATGTTTGCATATGCATAAGCTTATGTATGTGGTATATACGTATGTATGTGAGTTCATGAGCTCATGTGTGTATAGTGTATATATGTGGTATGAGTACACATGCATGTGAGCTTGTTTGTAGGTGGTGTATATGTCTGTGAAGGGCATGTGTGCATAAGCTCATGTATATGTGGTATTTACATGTGTATGAGTGTACATGTGTACATGTATGAGTTCATGTGTGTGATATATATGTGAGTACATGCGTGCATGTATTTATATTTGTGTATTCATGTGTGTATTCACACATCAGCATGAACCTTCATATCACTCCGAACATCATGAAGTGTGGACTGTGGTCCTATGTAAATGTCCACTAGTCTTTACAGGAAACCATTAACCTGTTCCCATTGATTTAACCCAACCTTTGTGGGTTCCCACAGGCCTAGGGTGAGGCCCCAGTTCCACATTCTCCCCAGCTATTTCCTGTCAGTTGTTCTGAGTGTCAGAAGGTGAGAACTAGTGGCTTCTACTTTAATTTCTACAGTTCTCAGCGTGCTGAGAATCTGCTGCAATTTGGGTGGGATATCCTTCCCATGCTCAGTTGTTTGAACACTTGGTCCCCAGGTGCTGGCGTTGTCTAGGAGGCCAGGGAACTTCTGGGAGGTGGGATGTAATCTGAAGCTTATCACTGGGACAGGGAGCTGTTCTGGAACCTTTCCTGCGGAGTTATGAAGAAATGTCTATTTATCCCAAGTACATCACTGACCAAAATCCATCCAGCTCAGTGAATCAGTGAGAATGGGGTACAACTGATGGGAGATGAGGGGAGATGTTTAAAGGAGCACAGATATCTTAAAGTCAACTGCAGCACTGAAAAGCCCACCCCAGCATCAGTGATGACTTGGCAAAGCTGCCTTCCTGGAGCTCCCTGCACAACTGATAGGCAGTTCCACTAAAGAGTCGTCTTCTGTTTCTATAAGCTAGGGAGGCCGATGTGTCATGGTATTCCAGAACCTTGTAAGTTTCCTTTACTACTTGACCTTAAGGAGACTCTCGAGGAGGGAATGTTTCAATTAGGAAGAAATTGCATCAAAGGAGTCTTGAGGGTTAGATCCAGCCTAGGATTGCCAAAAGCTTTGCTTTACTTCCTGGTTGGCTAAGATGTGAACAAGCTGCACAAGCCCACTGTCTCAATCATGCTACCATGTCACCTGATGTCGTCCCATATCACCAAGGCTTCCCCACATTGATAGACTGAATCCCCTTGGTCTCTGAGCCAAAATGACTTGGCTTTGTTGAAGTTGCTCCCTCTTTGGTAATTGGTACAGCCACAGGAAAAGCAACTGATAAAGTGTGTCTGCCTGCACTGTTGTGTTGCCACAGAGTCTCTGTGCTTATACTGTCTATATGTTTTGGGTTCTTTGGTTCCTTCTTAAAATTTGAGAGCCCATGACCTATCTTGTCAAAACTCCTCCACTGGATAACTGACTTGCAAGCATTTCCTTTAAATAGTTGGATTGTCTGTTGCTATTTTTTTCTTTTCATTTCTTAAAAAGAATTATTTATTTATTTATTTATTTATTTATTTATTTATTTCCTTCTTTTGTAAAGGTCTGAACTCCTGCTGTGGCACACACATGTGGAGGTCAGAGGACAGCTTGTAGGAGTTCTCTCTTACCACATGTGAACTCGGATGATCAGGTTTAGTGGTCTGCACCTTTTCCTGGGGAGTCACCTCACTGATGCCAAAGGATGCTTTGTTACTGCACACAGTAGCCTAATGTGAATTGTCTTTAGAAAGAAGATGCAAAAACAAACAGGTAGAATAATAAAAACAAATATATTACATTTTAGAAGAAAATAGCTCTTCACTCAAGACTTTGTTTTAAAGGGGGGAAACTTAGAGGCGTGGCAAGCATTTTAAACCAAAAATAATTTTTATTAACATGTAGAAAGAAGAAGAACACACTCCCTGGGTGAATCAAAGTCATTAGGTGAGCAACCTGGGCCATCAGAAGCACCGATCTAAGTCGCTCCCCAGCAGCTCTTTAACATGCTAGTGTATGCTTTAATTATATTTTCTTCTTCTTCCTTCTCTTCCTTATTATTTACTCTTCCCCTTACTCTTTTTCCTCCCCCTCTTCTTAGTCTTTCTTCTCTTGCCAAACCCCTCTTGACAGATACACACACACACACACACACACACACACACACACACACACACACACAAGCTGGGATCAGGTGGTTCATGCTCACGCTAATGGAGCATCAACCTGGAAACTCGGCAGGTTTATTTTACACATCAAGAGGAGGAGAGACTATATATATGAGGTCTCTCTAGGGGGGCAGTCTCAGGTTGCAGACATCCAGAATGAAGGGGACACATCAGTTGCTAGTTTTTGCATACACTGGTCAGTCCTTACACACTGGTCAATCAACCGGAGGAAGGCTTTGCTGATTCTGAGCCTGGCCTGTGTAGAAATGGCTTTGTAGACCTCAGAGCCTCAGCAGGAGGAAGGCGTGAATTTGAGGCCTTGGGGCCCTGGTCAATAATGCACAGTCACTCAGGACTTCATCCACTCCTTACACACCTATTCAAAGCTGCCTCAGCTCCCAATGCTAACACTACTATCTCCTCTTCCCTGTCCTTCTCTCATCTACTTCATCCTCCTTCTCTTTCTCCTCCTCCTCTTCTTCCTCCTCCCCCTCCTCCTTCTCTCTTCAGGGGCAGGGATTGGAGATTGGGTTTAGGATATGCTAGGCAAGGGCTCTCTTGAGCATCTTTCTACTTTGTTGGCATTGCCTTTGGAAGAGCAAACATTTTCAAGGTCAAAGTTAAATACAACAATATTCTCATTGGCTACCTGTGTTTTGGATGCCGAGACCTGTCTTACAATTAAGAGATTGCCATGAGTCTCAAAAGAGACTGCACCTTTAAACTGTACTGACACCATGATGCTGCATTTGTAGTCTGTTATGAACTTCCCATTACATTTGACTGACCTTCACTGATAACACAGGGAGTTAAGTTCCACAGCTTCTTAGTAAATATACTTCACTTGAAACGCAGGTAGCAGGACCTCATTGATGTCTTGTTGGAGCTTCTTGGCTCTTTTAGATTCCGCACACATTTTGGAATCCTGCTAGCATCTTGATGGGCTTGTATTAAATAAATCTCTAGAGGAATTCAGAGCTAGTTGGTATTGGAACAGCAATGAGTCTTCCAATTGCTGAGCACAGAGGTCAGGGTATTCATTAAGTGTATCTCTGCTCTTTTCCTTGACTCTCCCTCTTCCTAGCTTGCTCCTTACCTTTCCTGGGAGCAGCAGACATCCACGGAATGAAGGCACTGTTGCTCAGACCTGGAAGCTGAGTCTCATGTCCCAGTGAAGAGGAGCACAGCAGAGGGAGCTGTGTTGCCAGCAGGGTGGCATCCCCCAGCGTGCCCAGACTTAGGATCCTTCAGTCCCACATGGAGCAGTCCTCACTGTTCTCAGAACTGGCTGAAGACTGCATCTACCCTCCTGGAAAGTCTCCCTCTGCCCTCTCCCTTTTTTGCATTCTTTAAAAAATTTGTTTTGTTTCTGTATTTTGTGTGTATCTAGGTGTCGTGGTGGACCCACCAGAGAAGACTTCTCAGGTATGGGTTCAAATCAGAAGAGAGTCTTTCTTAGCCAGTGACTACATTGGATGTCCAAGATCCCAGGGTAGCTCTAAGCCTTTCTCAGGGTGAGCTTTTAAACCCCAAAGCCACATCTCAGGTTGACATACTTCAGTTAACAAAACAGCTAGCTAGAAGCAGAAGTGCAGAAGCTGAAAAGCAAGACTAGCACATTTAGACTCTCCCAGAACTATAAACTTTGATGGATTGAGTCTTCATTTTAGATTTGGCAGGCGCTGTAGTTTTATGGCTCTAAGGGTACTTCCATCATGAAGTCAGTTATGCTAAGGTCTGGGGGCCTGTTACATACATAAGTGTGTGCTTCTTCATGTTTGCAAATGCCAACAGAGGCCAGAAAAGAGCATCAAATCTCCTGGAGTTAGAGTCGTAGATGTTTGCATGCTGCTAGATGTGGGTGCTGGGATCTGAACCCAGGTCCTCTGAAAGAGCAAAGAGTGCTCTTAACGACTGAGCCATCTCTCCAGCCTCCTTTTAAAATTTCATTACACACACACACACACACATACACACACATGTGTGTGTGTGTGTATCATGTGGAAGTGGGGCAATGGGCATATGCAGGTCAGAGGGCATGTGCAGAACCTGGTTCTTTCTTTTAGCACATGGATTTTGGGATTGAACTAAGGCTGTCAGGCTTGGCGTAGGCTTCTTTACCAGCCGAGTCATTTCTCCTGACTGAGCACTTTCTCCCTGGACCTGGTTGCTTCACAAACATTACAGGCAGAAAGCATGGGGGGCGATGCATTCTGCTGAGAAGACTGGTTTTGTGGAGCGTGGGAGCCCCTCAAAGGAACTAAAGACAAAAAAAAAAAAAAGCAGCAGTCAGAAATCCTCAGTCCAGGAGCTGAATTGGATACGGAGTGTGAGCTAGGAAGGAGAAAATGAAATTACATTGGGGAGCTTAAAAGATAAGCGTTAACGAGGCCCTTGCCACATCCTCTGGGCTGTTGGAGATAAGGATGTTGCATCATTCACAACAGAATTTCATCTTCTGTTTTTCAGCAGCAGCCAGAAGGTCAGAGCAATCGTTCTGTACCCACTGCCGTTCAAACAAACACCTTTGGCTTAATGCCAGTGTGCCAGAGTGAAGCCAGGAAGGGAGTAGGCAGAGATGGCAGTCCTGTGCCACACAGTCTGTTCCAGGTGATGGTAAGCCGTGTTTTCCTTCCTTCCTTCCTCCAGTCCTCCCTCCCTCCCTCCCTCTCTTCCTTCCTCCTGTCCTCCCTTCCTTCCTTCAGAGACTTATGTAGCCCATGATGGACCAAAGCTTGCAATGTAACTAAGGATAATTTTGAACTTTTGATCCTCTTGCCTCTCTCTCTACCTCTTGAGTGCTCAGGATTATAGATGTGTACCATGTTCAGCTATTTTTGTGTTTTGGGGAACACACAGGGTGGTTTGAAACCCAGGGTCTCAAGTATCCCAGGGTGACCTTGAGTCATTTTTTTAAACTTACTTTATCATTATTATTATATGTATGTACCACATTTGAATGTGTATGTGGGGGTCGGGGACAGAACTGTGGAGTCAAGTGTTCTCTTTCCACCTTTATACAGGTTCTAGGGATAGAACTCAGAATACCACACATGGAAAGTACTGTCTTCCCTGATCCCTGGCCTTGAACTTTTGACCCTTCTGCCTCTATCTCCTAAGTGCTGGGGTTACAGGAAGCTTCCACCATGCCCTGCTTACAGGTTTCTAATCTCCACAGGATTCAGAACACATAGTCCAGGAGTCACAAAGCTTTTGAGTGTTTGATGTATCCACACCCCTTCATCTGCTTTGTTGTCAGGCCGGCATGGGTTTCACTGTTGAGCAACATGCTCCTAACTGGGAGAGAGTATGAGCCATCAGTTCTTCTGTGAAGGGATATGGAAGCTTCCAGAGGAAACACTGGGGCCTGGGGATTTCACATTTAGAACTTTAAAAAAAAAAAAAAAAGGTTTCTTTTATTATTTTTAAATTTTGTGTATGTATATGTAGGTATGTGTGTGGGTATTCCCATTAGAGCGCAGGGGGCCACAGAGGCCAGAAGAGGACAATGGAACCTCCTAGGGCTAGAAGGACAGGTAACCTGTGAGCTACCTGACAGGGCTAGGAACCAGACTTGAGCAATCTCTTCAGCCTCTTTAGTAACCTGTTGATGATAGTCAACTTCCTTAACAGGCATGGGGGCATCTGGGAGAGCCTCTGCACTGCTGCTCAGATTTGGGTTATAGCCCCACCCCCAAGCAAATGTCCTCTGGGGCTCTGAGTGTGCTGTGGTTCTGGGCCAGCTCCTTTCTTCCTGGGTGGTGTTCAGACTCAATGAGCTCTTTGATGTCAAAGGGTAGGGGTATCTGCTTGGCTGGATGTGTTGGTGCAGGCCTATGATTCCAGCCCTTGGGAATCTGAGAAAAGAGGGTCTGGAATTTGATGCCAGCCGGTTACCCAAGTTCCAGTGACACAGGGAGACCCTGGCTCAATTGAGACAGGGAATGAAGGGAGAGACAGCGAGGATTGAAGGACATTTGAAGGATGGTATGGAAATCTAGATACAGAGGAAAATCCCTAAAATATATGAAGGCAATCCTAACGAAGTCTCATAATAATGGGGATAATGGAGTCTCAACTGGTCATTTCTTGTCACCAAACAGGTCTTCCAGTACCAGGACTGGGTTGCATTCAGTTGAGTTGCTGGCTAAGGGGGTTTCATGGAAATCCCCAAACAACTCAGCTGATATGAAGACAATAGATGGCTCTCTGTAAACTTGACCCATTGCCAAGGAGAACATCCATACAACTCATTAAACGTGGAGATATCAAGTTGGAGGCTACATGGAACCTTCAACCCTACGCTCTAGTGTCTTTGGTACAGGAAGGTACTCTGCAGGCTACCAAAAGAGAAATGTAAACACCAATGCAACTAAAACTCCTTTGATTTACAATATGCCCTGCCTTCAAGATATGCTCAGGCAATGGTGGTGTAGAACTTGTGGCAATAGCCAACCAATGTCTAATTTGACTTAAAGCCCACTCCCAGAGACAGAACCCACACTTGACACAGTTTGGGTAGTCAAGAGACAGAAACTAGATAACTCAGAGACCTAGGGTAAAACCAAATACTGCTGGCTTTAAAAAAATAAGTAAATAACACCACCACCA
>JADRCD010235728.1:28449-60745 GCA_019843815.1 Montemys delectorum
AGAGACAGAGACAGAGACAGAGACAGAGAGACAGACAGACAGATAGACAGAGACAGAGAGACCTTGGAACTCTAAAAGGGATGTGTCCATTAAATACCTCCCCTCAGAGCTTAGGGGATCCCTTGGAAGAGAATGTGGAAAGAGTGTAAGAGCCAGAGGGGGATGGAGGATACCAGGAGAACAAGGCCCTCTAAATTAACTGAGCAAGGCTGGAGCAACCTACATGGGACTGCACTTGGTTCCCTGTGTATACACTAAAGCTTCCAGCTTAGTGTTTTTATGGGACTCCTGCATGTGTGAATAAACAGGTCTCTGATTCTTTTGCCTGCCCTTTTTGTTTAAGTTTTTTTCTCATACAATATATCCCAACTACAGTTTTCCAGTCTTCCATTCATCTCAGTCCACCACCAACTCTCCTCTCCCCAAACTCCATTCTCCTCCCCTTTTCTTTTCAGAAAAGAGCTGGTCTTACAGGGATATCAACCAAAATGGCATAACAGATTACAATAAGACTAGAAACAAACCCTCTTATCAACACTGGACAAGGCAATCCAATAGGAGGAAAAGGGGCCCGAGAGCAGGTGAAAGAGTCAGACAAACTCTCACTCCCACTGTTAGGAGCCCTACAGAAACACCAAACAACCATAACATATATGCAGAGGACCTGGCACAGACCCATGCTTTCCACAATTGCTGCTTCTGCTTGTGAACCCCTATGAGGCCCGCTTAGTCAATTCTGTGGGGTGTGTTTGCCTGGTGTTTTGATCCCTACAGTTCTTCCTCCTCTTCTTCTGTGGGATTTTCCCCGAGCTCTGAGGTGAGGAACCTGATGGAAATCTATAACTTGGGTGCTCTTTCTCCTCTCTCTGCCTTCCTCTCTCTCTGCCTAATGCTTCCGTGTGGGACTCTGCATCTGCTCCCATCAGCTGTTGGAGGAAGCCCCTCTGAGGACTCATGTCTACTCTCAGGGCTCTTCTCCTTTTTTTGGGTGGCTTTGTTCAACTGTGATGTTATGGTTTATATTTTATTATATTTGATTTTGTCATGTTTAGTTGTCTTCTAGAAGACCACTCTTTCCTAATGACAGAAAAGGAGTGGATCCGGAGGGGAGAGGAAGAGCGGAGGTGCTGGGAGGAGTAGAGGGAGGGGAAACTGGACTCAAGATATGTTGTATGAGAGAAGAATCCATTCTCAATACATGAAAAAAGATCAAAAAATAAAAAATAATTTAAACAGTTATATGCCTATTCAGTTTTTACAGCTTTCCAGGCAGGTCCTGGGCTCAGTCCTGGGCACTGCTCAGAGGCACTCAGAGCATATTGTGGTTGGATTTGGGGCTTCCCACCTGCAGCTCTGTCCTGATTATGACCCCCTCCTCATCCCGTACCCTTCTCCCAGGACACTTGAGTCTTGAAAGTACAACCCTCCACCGAGAGATGATCCCATCCATTCCTGCCTTGTTTCCTCTGTCTCCATCCCTTTAAAGAGTTTAATTTTTTTCCAAGGTGGGGCAGTGTGCAACAGGCTGAGGCAGGAAGACCCCTACAGTTCTCAAGGCCACCCAAGCTGCTTCGTGAATATTAGGTCAGACTGGGCCATTGAGCAAGACACTCTCTTGAAACAAAACAAATATCCCCAAAGCATCTCCTCCAGAACCTCTGTGAGTGTGTTCTGTAAAAGTCATTTGCAGTATCTGGAACTCGGGCTGCTCAGACAGCCTGATGCGGCCCCTGCTAACTCTTCCCTGGCTTGCTTTGCACTACCGACTCCTGGTAAGACTGTAAAATAAATGTCATGAAAACACACACACTCACAGATCTCACCTGAGAGGGAATCAGAAGACAGTCTATTCTAGAGACAAATATGAGTGTCTCTATTCTAGAGACAAATATGAGTGACCATGGCCTGGAAACACAGATGCAGGTCACTATAAACATACCACTGTGGTAATAGTCTGATGATATTTTAACAGTAACAGAACAAAGAAAGTCACAAATGAATACATTTTCAAACACCTTGGTGGAAACATCAAGTAGGCAGGTTACAGAACAGTAGGGGAGTCTTTCCTATAAGCCTTAGATGTTATCTGATGACATTTTTAGCCTTTGGGTCAGTAGAAGCTAGAGGTCCTTTCAGTCAATGCATTTCAAAATAATTTGTTAGTTCACACACAAGATAGGCAATAAAGGGTATTTTATGGGGCTAAATGTTGCCCAAGTTAGTTTGGCTCTGGATCGGCAACATTCCAGCTCCCACAATCACAGAAGCTCTTATCGGTCAATCTACTTGCAGACTCTTTAACAAAGGTGTGGCCTTTTTCCCCCTGAGAACTTCCGTTCATTCAAGTCTCCTGCACCCCTGCCTATTTGTGTCATATAGCTCTCAATCTGAACAGAATGCTCTCGTGTTAGAAAATCAAAATGAAGGTAACTGAAAAGGTGAGGCAAAGACCTTCTAACCCGTTGGAGGCTAAGGAATAAGTCATCTTAGAAATGAGGTGGAATTCGAAATGGGGCAACAATGAAATGCATCCTATTTCCTGAGTCCGTCCGAGTTTAAGGAATGGAGCTGATAACACCGTACTTAGAGGAAAACCAACCACTGTGACAGGGAGGGAGGAGAGGTTGGAATTAGCAGGTAGTCACCCATTACTGGAATTCAAATTTATTATTAAAAAGAACACAGGGCAGGGTTGGGACATGGCTTAGCCAGTAAAGTGTGTGATGTAGATGGATGAAGATGTGACTTTAGGTACCCAGAATGCGCATGAGGGCTTCTACTTGTAAGCCCAGCACTAGGGCAGGAGTGAAGCAAAGGGACCCCAGAGACTCATTGGCCAGCCACTTAATCCAAATCAGTGAGCTTCCAATTGGTGAAAGGCTCTGTCTCAAAATATAAAAGGGGGAATTGGAGAGCATACTGCTCTGCAGAGGACCTGAGGTAGGTTGCCAGAACCTATACCAGTGGTTCAGACCACTTTTAACTCCAGGCCCAGGGATCCAATGCCTTCTTCTGGGCTTTAAGGGCACCTGTAAAACACACACACACACACACACACACACACACACACACACACGTATGCACGCACGTGATCTTGGAGAACGCCTTTAATCCTAGCACTTGGGAGGCAAAGGTGGGGGAATCTTTGTGAGTTCAAGGTCAGCATGTACACAGCAAGTACCAGCAGCATAGTAAGACCATATCTCAAAATGAATATAATAAATAAAGTAGAGAGTAATCAAGACTTGAATCTCTGGCTGTCATTCGTATATGTTCACACACGCACACACCCACACTAACAAGTTTATACTGCACATGCACACACACACACACACACACACACACACACACACACACACATACACACACACACTGTTCTTGTTTATTTTCTGTGTTTCTGTGGTAGGGATAGAACCCAAGGCACTGCCCAGGTAAGGCCTCTGCCACTGAGACATACTGCAGGATCGCAGTAAACATAAATAAAATTCAAACAAAGGTGCATTAGAAACGCTCACAAGACCTGCAAACAAGTTCTATGGAAGACTAAGAATGGCCAATTCTGAAAAGATAGAGCCAGGACATTTTGACAACCATCCATGCTGCCTCTCAGAGATAAAGGCCTCTAAGCTGAGAAACCTGATGTTTAAACACAGGAAGGCTGCAGGCTGCTCCCTGCCAAGCACACTGAAACTGTCTAGAAACAAATGGCTCTCAGGGAAGTTGACGCCCCATGTGACTCAGGCAGCCAAAGAAAGCCGGCTGCTCCTGTGGCAACATATGACACTTGGTGACTTCTTAAAAAAGGCCAAGGAGCAGAACTCTCAACCAGGGCATGCTTTTGAATTTTCCACATCATTTTATGAGATCACTGTATCCTCAGTACTCGTGATGCTTAATATTGATGCCAAGCTAGGAGAAACACTTCTGGGGATGTCTATAAGGGAGTTACTAGGCTGGGGTTAACTGACCCACCCTGAATATGGGGGAGGGTACCGTCTTATGGGCTTTGGTCCCAGACTGAATCAAAAAGAAGAAAGAAAGCTGAACACCAACATTCACCTCTTTTCTGATTCCTGACTGGGCACAATGTGACCAGCCGCCTCACCCTCCTACCACCATGCTGTCCCCCCCGCCATGATGAACGATGCCCTCAAACTGTGAACCAAATAAACCCCTTTCTTTCTCAAGTATTTTATTGTAGCAAAGAGACAGATAATTAATAGATGTGGAACCATTCAATATAGAAGAGGCTCACACCCTCCAAATCAGGGCAGGATTTGTAAAGCTTACATCAGAGAACAGTGTGGTCAAGAATGGCCTTATGGTCAGTGAACCTTCCCTATTCCGGTTACACGTGGAGACAAGCAATAGACAAGGATTGAAGACAGGAGCCACAAAGAGGACAGGCTAGGGATTTGTCCCACCAGGAAGTAAGTGTGGCTGGGCAATAATTCACCTGTGGCTGGGGTTTGTCTTCATCCAGAACACACACCACACCTGGATGATGTCTCAATACCCACCTGTCTTTCCACTTTTAGTTATCTCCTCAGTCAACAGAGGCTCCTCAGTGTGTAGCCCAAAACTTATCTGAAACGAGGCTCCACCCTAAGGCCTCCTACATCCCTGATCTCACCGTAGCACTCACAGGCCTGCAAGGCGGCGTGATTCTTGGGCTGATGGGGCAAACCCAAGTCAGTCAGAAAAATTCATCACATTTCATTATAGACACAGTTGGCATGTTTTTATGAGTCTGCTTTCAAAAATGAGATTTCTTGTTCATATGTTCTGACTCTCTGGTTTGGAGACTGTAGCAGGTATTTTTCTCATTGCTGGGGCAAAATACTAGATAAAGGCAAGATAAAGAAGGAGGGGCTTACCTTGGCTCACAGTTTGAGGATGCAGTCCATCGTGATGGGGAAAGCACAGTGCAGGAGCTTGAGGCAGCTGGTCACATTGTATTCGCAGTCAGGAAGCAGAGAGAGATGAGCGCTGGTGTTCAGTTTTCTTTCTCCATTTTATTCAGCCTAGACTGAAGTCCACGGGCCGGCATGGTCCACATTTGAAGGTAGGTTTTTTCCCACATGAATTAGCTCGACCTAGAAACTTCCTCAGAGACAGGCCTAGAGTTTTCCTTCCATGGTGATTCTAAATCCTGCAGTGTTGAAAAGCAAGATTAGCTGCCACATACCCACACGTACGGACTTGCCCATTTTCGTGGGTGCCTGTGTGATTTCTCAGTTCACCTCCACTTCTTTTCTGCATTCAGTTGCCTGACCACTCTGCAGTCTGGCCTGCTGAAGTTTTCCTTAAAGGATTTGAGCCTAAGAGGGCCCTGACACAGACCTTTTGACTGCTGCCCCTAGGCCGCAGCCCTCACTTCCTCTCAAAAGATACACAGCCCTCCTCACACTGCTCCCTAAGAAAACACAGCAACTTCTCTTCAGGGCTCACTCTGGCCTTAATCATTTCTTCCTTCTCAGTGTCAGGAAGGCATGAGGCCTCCCCTCATGGCAGCCACTGTGGCTACTGGGGTAGCTCTGGCTACAGTCTGGGGGACAAAGCAAGGCCCTTTCATTCTGTCCACTCTATTGTTTATAATTTTCTTCATCAATGCCACAAACATGTACTTTAGAATTATTTCTAGGAATTTTTTGTTACCATTGTTACTGATAATGTATTGGTTTTGAGATAGGGTCTAATTTTGTAGCCTAGAATGGTCTGGAACTCACAGAAATCCTCCTGCCTCCTTCTGAGGGCTGGAAATGTAGGTGTGAGCCACCATACCAAACTCACGTGTGTGTGTGTGTGTGTGTGTGTGTGTGTGTGTGTGTTGCTGTGGGTTACCTTTGCCCTGGACCCTTGCTAGGTTCGCTTGCCTTTTTCCCTGTAGATTCTCTTGGGTTTTCTGGAACAGTCTTGTTACCTGAGAACAAAACTATTTTTTCCCATTTATTTTACACATTTTCCCCCCTTACATATTGACTTTTCTTTTTTTTAACCCCTACCCCAAGACTTGTTGAATTTCTAGAACTAGAGAAGAAAATAGTGACCGTGGGAATTCTTGTCCTGTTTTCCTTCCTTCCTTTCTGTTCTTTCATTTTCATTTTTAGGGACAGTCTTATATGGTGGTGGTGGTGGTGGTGGTGGTGGTGGCACACACCTTTAATCCCAGCACTAGAGAGGCAAAGGCAGGCAGTTCTCTGAGTTCCAGGCTAGCCTGGTCTACAGAGTGATTTCAAGTACAGCCAGGGATATACAGAGAAACCCTGTCTCAAAAAAACAGAACAAAACAAAACCCAAAAAACAAACAAACAAAAAAAAACATCAAAAAGCAAAAACAAACAAACCCCAAACGAAAACCAAACCAAACCAACCAAACAAAAAAAGCCAAAAGGCCATAGAGTAAGCTGGCCCGGAACGCAGCAATGAATATTTAATCACAGTGGTTGTCATAATACAAATAAATAAATAAATAAATAAATATTTATTTATTTATTTATTTATGAAGGACACATTGTGCCTCAGCTTGTGTGTGGAGGTCAGAGGTCAGACAACCTTCATGGGTCAGTCCTGTCCTCCCACCCTGTGGGTTCCTGGTACCCCACTCAGGTGGTCGAGGTTGCAGCAAGTACCTTTACCTGCTGAACCACCTCTCTTACCATCCAATAGACTTTGGGGAAGCTGGTTGTTACCAAAGTAAGAAAATTTCCTTCACGTGGCTGACAGATAACTCAGCAGTTAAGAGCACGGGGCTGCTCTTCCAGAGGACTGGAGTTCAGTTCCCAGCATCCACATGGCAGCTCACAACAGACTGCATGGCCCGTTCCACATAGAGTTGACGGATTTAAGCACATGATCCTGTGGGGGACATTTTATATTCAAACAGTAAATCTGTTGGTGGGTTTTTATTCCATGTGTTTGAACATGCGGTGCCTAGCTACTGACTGTTTAAGAAAGTTGTGGCTGGTTGTGGGCTGTATGGTTGGCTTGTTGGGTAGCCTGGTCTCCATTCCAGTTCCAGGCTGAGCCATCCTCTGTTTCTCATCTGTTCCCAGGTATGACCAGCTGCAAGCTCTAACATCAAAACTGGAGCTGCAGCCACCATGCCCACCCCCCACCATGAGACTGTGAACTAAAATACATCTATCTTTCTCCAAGCTGCTTCTGCAGTGTGACAAGGACAGAAACTAGTAAGCTATGACTGTCTTGGAGCCATAAACTACCATACCTCCCAAGGTGATGACTAAACCCTCTGAAACTGTGGGCCACAAGACAGAAAGCAAAGCGAAGCAAAACAAACAAAAAACACTCCCCACAAAAGACAACCAACCCACCAAACCAAAACCAAAAACAAACAAACAAAAGACAAAAAAACCAACCAAATCCAACAGCAGCAGCAGCAGCAACAAAAACCCTCCAGCATTAAATTGGTTCTTTCAAGTGTTTCATGAAAAGAGAAGTAACGAAACTAACACAGATAACAAGAAGAGCCGCAGCATTCACATCTGTATTTCTCTCCCCCTTCTTTTCCTCCTCTTCCGCCTCCTCCTTTTTGATTTGGCTTGGTTTATGATCAATGGTTGCCCTGGAACTCATACTGCCTCTGCCTCTGCCTCTGCCTCTGCCCCTGCCCCTGCCCCTGCCCCTGCCCCTGCCCCTGTCCCTGCCCCTGCCCCTGCCCCTGCCTCCTGAAGACGAGAATCAAAGGCATACTCCACCTCTTCTGGTTATTTGCCTTTTATTATTTTCTCTCATGGAAAGAGTACATGGTTTGGGAGATGGCTCAGTCCGTGAAGGATCCCTTGCAAATACGGGGCTCTGAGTCTGGTCTCCAGAACCCAAGTGTAGAGAAGAAAACCTTAACGTGTGCTTGTAACCTCAGTGTGAGGAAGTGGAGACAGGAGTTCTTACTAGCCTAGCTTACGTGGTGAGCTCTAGGCCAGGGAGAGACTCTATCTCAAACAAACAAAAGCTGGTCTCAGGAATGACACCTGAGGTTGATAACTGGCCTACACATACATGAATGCACACAAACACACATACTTACATGCATGTACAAGCACACATGACACGCACACACAACCCATACAACCCAAGGAGCATGGCTAACTTTTCTTCTTCCATCAGGGGCTGGCTGGCGGTCTTCTTTACTTTGAATTAGCACCAGTATTGCTAGCAGAGGTTAATATTTTCTTTTCAATTATTTACTGGAAGCTTCCAACTATTAGGGGAATTGGCCTTCTGGGTTACTTACGTATTCCATTTTGGTCAGTGATTAACTAGATCTCTTACATAGAAAGGTCCTCTGCATACCAAGATGGTGACATGAACATAATGTGAGACAATACTGTCATCAGGCTCACACCTGGTGATTCATGCCCAGCAGGCCCTTGTACGTGCTGAGCACGAAGCAGCTTGGTTAGTCTCCAAGGTCGCTGTGTGGTTCATACACATCTTACAGAGAGGTGTGCAGGGCATGGGCTGCTGCTCCCATCTCCACCTGCGGTGATCCTTTCAGTCTTCCTTATTAAATACGACCTGTACCTGATCCATCTTTTCCTGTATGGAGAGGCCACATTGTTTCAGTCTCTTCTTGAAGCATCTTCTGTCCCCGGGGAATGGGTTTATTCTGTGACTTTGGATGTCCCCAAAGCCAAAGATTCAAATGTGGCTTAGACTTTTTCCCCCCAAGCTCAGCTCAGAACTGTCACGTGGCCGAAACAGTTGCAAAACTGTCAAACCACCAGACAAACTGTTCTTTCCCCCAGGACTCTGCACTTGCCTCAGCTTAGCCATCAGCTGAGCTCAGACACAGGGCAAAGGCTTGACCATTTCCCTCAAACCTCAGATATGATCCATCACCATATTCAGGTAGCTTTTGTTAAAGACTAGAGTATGGGGCCAGCAAGAGGGCTCAATGGGTAAAGGAGCTTGCTGTGAAGTCTAATGACCCGAGTTCAATTCCTGGAACCTACATGATGGAAGAAAAGAGTTCCTTTCTCTTTCCCACAAGTTGTTCTTTGACCTCCAAACATTCTCTCTCTCTCTCCCCCTCTCTCTCTTACACGCACGCATGCGCGCGCGCACACACACACACACACACACACACATCACACTAAAAGTAATAGCATTTTTTTTTTCTTTAAAGAACTAGAGTATGGACCTGGGGAGATGACTCAGTTAGTAAAGGCCTTGTTTTGCAAGCATGAAGACCCCAGTTCAACCCACAGAATTCACACAAGAAAGCCATGTGTGATACCATACACCTGCAATCTAAGTATTGGGGAGTCAGAGACAGGCAGATCCCTAGGGCTCAGTGGCACTCTAGCCTTCATGGTGAGCTCCATTTTCAGTGAGAAACCTCGTCTCAAAGCATGGTGGTTGGCCTCTGTGAAACAATACCCAAGGCTGTCCTCTGGCCTCCACAAGCATGCACACACATGCACCCGAGTGAACGCGCACACCCACATACGACCTCTCTGGCCAAAGCTATGTCTTCTCTGGCTTCCTTCCAGAGCCACAGCCGGCTAGGCCACACATGAAGGCTGGCGAGTTTGTGTGAGAAATGCTCATCTATAGCAAGGCTGCAGAGAGATAGGATCTCTGGTGCAGACTGAGTTTGCTCTTGTTTCTCAGCTCAGCTAGGGCCTCAAGCTCAGTCATGTTGCTGTTGGAGACAGGTACCCTCAGCCTGCTCCACATCTGGTACTCTCTGATGCCCAAGGGTTGGGACATGTGTCTCCCTTATTCATCTTCTCTGAAGTCAAATGGGGACCACATGGAAGTGAGTTCAGATCTGGTAATCTGTGCCCACACCTGGAGCTGGTCTTTTGCGTATTAAAATCTTCTTTGAACACCTAGGGAGGGGTGGGTGAGCTCCATCTGTACCCTAGAAACACGTTAACTGTTTTTAGAACTATTTTTCTCCCATTTAATCCATTAAAACTTAGTTCAATTCCCTGTCCTTAAATCTCAAACATTCAGAGACTGAACCAACCTATGTATATAGGTTTTGCCTGCTTGAATGTCTGTTCACCATATGCATGCTTGGTATCTGCCGAGGCCAGAAGAGGGCGTCAGACCCTCTGTAACTGGAGTTACAGATGTGAACCACCTGATGTGGGTACTGACTGGGTAAGGGCAACGAGCACTTTTAATTATGGAGCAGCCTCTTTAGCCCCAACATCAGGAAACTTCTACAAGAGCTGCAGAGAGGAGCACTGTAACTCTGAGGCTAAACAGCTAGTTCACACTCCTGGATGGAAAGCAAATATTTTGAATATTTCTACTCTTAAATTAATCTGTAGGTTTAAGGCTATTCCAACTAATAAAAATCTCAGCAGGCAAGTCAGGAATGGTGGGAGACACCTGCAGCCTCATCATCCGAGAAGCCAAAGACCTCCGGAGAGTTAGAGTCCAAAAAGCAAAAGTAATGACAATTAAAAAAAATTCAGCAAGCTATTTCAAGACTGAAGACAAATAGAGTATAAATTTTATATGAAAAGGCAGAAGACCCCCCTCCCCAAACAGCTAACACAGTATGGAAGAGATATACATCCCAACAACTTACACTATCTGCCCTCAAGACTGACTACAGGACCTGGAGAGGTGGCTCCGTCATCAAGAGCACTTGCTGTTCTTGCAGAAGACCTGAGTTTATCTTCAGTATCCACACAGGACAGCTTACAGTCCTCTAATCAGTGTCAGGGGATGTGATGCCCTCTTCTGGCTACTCTGGGCACTGTACACACATGGCGTATACACATGGAGACCTAAATAAAAATAAGAATCGTTTTAAAGAGACAACAAAGTTATTGTGTGGTTCTGGGCAAAAGAATAGACAAATAGCCCAATTGACATTCTATAACCCAGAAAGCTCTCATGAATGAATCCACTAGACTTTGTCCAAGGAAGGGAGAGTAATAGTTTTTTTTTTTTTTCACAAATGGTGCTGAACACCTGGACTTCCATAGATAAAGCTCACTAAAGACAGAAGAATTCTAGGCACCGACTTGAAAACTCACTTGAAAAGGTATTTCAGGGCTAGACTGCAGCTCAATGGGAAAGTACAGGCCTGGCTAGCACAAACAAGGTTTGATTCCAGGACCTTGTTAAATAAACACACAGACAGATAAACAGATAATAGATAAGCAAATACAAGGATCAAGGGTATATAACAAAGCCACAAAATCCTTCAAGATAACCAGCTTAGAAGAACCGGTTAGCTGGTTTTGGCAGTGAGTTAGACAAGATATCAAAGATACTGAAGGTGAGGGAAGGGTTGACAAGCCGGGCTTCATTAAAATGTACAAGGGGCTGGAGAGATGGCTCAGCAGTTAAAAGTACTGGCTCCTCTTTGCAGAAGATCCAGGTTCCGTTCTTACCACCCACACCATGGCTCACAACTGTCTGGAAATCCAGTTCCAGGGAACCCAATGTGCTTCTGGCTTCTGTAGATGTGGTACATATACATGCATTAAGGGAAATACCCATGCACATATAGTAAGTAATTCTTTAAAAAATTTTTTTTAAAGTTTCTGGGCAGAAAACTTTTGTAAAGCATTATCTGATAATGTATTTGACTTCCAAAGTATATAAACACTTTTTAAAAATTGCAAAGGAGCTGAGAAGGTGATTCTGTGGGTAGAGGCATTTGCTGTGAAGTCTGATGATGAGTCTGGTTCCAAGATCCACAGGCTGGAAGGAGAAAACAGACTCCCAAAAGTTATCCTTTGACAACTCCCCCACTCATGCTGTGGATCTGTGTGTGTGTCTGTGTGTGTGTGTCTGTGTGTATGTGTATGTGTGTATGTGTGTCTGTGTGTGCGTGTGTATGTGTGTGTATGTGTTCCCCCTCCCCCCTCACTCTACCTCTCTCTCCAATAAATAAAGGCAATAAAGATTTTGTTTTTCGGGCTGGAGAGATGGCTCAGTGGTTAAGAGCACTGCCTGCTCTTCCAGAGGTCCTGTGTTCAATTCCCAGCAATCACATAGTGGCTCACAACCATCTCTAATGAGATCTGATGCCCTCTTCTGGTGTGTCCGAAGACAGCGGCAGTGTACTCACATACATAAAATAAATAAATCTTTAAAAGAAAAAAGATTTTGTTTTTCAAATTACAAGTGGGTGAGGTCAAGTACATAACCCAGTTGAGAGGGGTTGCCCAGAATGTATAATGCACAGCACCACAGAATCACCCACAGTGGTCCAACGAAAGAACAGAATTCACTTCTTCATTCTCATGATATGAACTGGGAGGCTGTGTGGATCCTGGGACTTGTGTATGTTAGGCAAGCAGTGCACATTATTAATTAGTCCAAAGCAAGCAGGAGTTGGGGTAGAGAGGCATCTGTGGTTTGGCCTAATCTCACATGCTTTTTCTAAGTGCAGTTTCTGCAGACGGATTATCAAGCAGCCCAGATTGGCCTTGATCTTGAACAAATGACTATCCTTTCTCTGCTCCTCAGGGCTGGGAATACAGGTGTGTGTAATTATACTTTACGTACACATACCCAGCTCTCCTTTTTATATAAAACACATTATGTCTGTACATGGGTGTGCATATTTGTATATACACAGAGCTCAAAGGTGGGTGGCAAGTGTCCTCCTCGGTCACCCCCACCTATTTCTTTAGGACAGGGTCTTTCCATGAACCTGGAGCTCAGATTTTCTCAGCTGGTGTGGAAGACAACAAGGCCAGCTGTCTTTCTGTCTCTGTCCTCCTTAGAGCTGGGGTGACAACATGCTACTTTTTTTGACTGAGTACTGGGCGACAGACTCTGCACAGTAAGCACTCTTAACTGCTAAGCCCTCTGTCCAGACAGTATCCTGGTTTTGTTTTGTTTTGTTTTGTTTTGTTTTGTTTTGTTTTTATTTTTTAGATGTATTATATCAGTCTTGCAACCACAAGGGCTTGGGTTCAACCCAGAAACAAACAGGATCTTGGGGCTAGACCCTATGATCCAGGCCTGAGCACACAGGCAGCTGAGGCCCCTGGCTCCAGAGCCCAGCCTGGTCTTCTGACTATTGTGTAGCAACAAGCGTAGGTGGATTGGCACTTTGGTGTCTGGTTGCATTTGTTACACAGCAGCAGAACATGGAGATTAGCAGACAGGTGCCAGAGACCTCCAGCAGGAAGTCAGGAAGCATCCTGAACTCAGTGCAAGCAAAGCTACAACACGATGTGCAGCTTTGCCTAACTCAGTACAAGTTGGAGAGGAAGAAAGGTCTCAAGGAGCCAGTTACCTAAACTTCTTTAAAGGGACCTAGGGATTTTATTTATTTATTTATTTATTTATTTATTTACTTACTTACTTACTTACTTACTTACTCATTGTTTTAAAAAGGGGGGGGGTCTCATGTAGCCCTGTCTCTATTTCTCAAGTGCTGTGATTACAAGTGTGCTCCATCACACTGGCATATGTGGTGCCGAGGATGGAAGCCATCCATGGTTGTGTGCATTCTAGGTAAGCGCTCTACCAAACTCAGGTCCTCATGTGATAGAGGCAAGCACTTCACATCCCAAGACATTTTCCCAGTCCTGAAAGAATATTCTTTAAGTACAGTGTTAACTTCCTTCATGGACGTAAAGCTACTGGGGCATCTGTCATCAGTGTCTTGGATGGTTTCTCTTAGCCGGGAGCAGGGTTTCTTGTAGACCTTTCTGTCTTTTACCAATTATTGAAGGGACACTAGCTCACTTGAGCATGTGGCTCTGGTAGGCTTTGCCCTTCTTCCCAATTCTCTCTGCCTTGATAAAAAAACCTTTTAGATTAGATTCCTAAGGCTAGCCACCAAGATCTATCCTTTATTTAACTATTTCCTTTTCCTGGGACTGACTACCAAGGTTCAGCTGTCAAAAGTACTAAAGTCCAACAATTAAAAGCCCCCTTTGGCTCACCTAATCAACATGTCCAATTAAAATTGAACTCCTCATCCTAACTCCGGGTTTCCCTTTGTACGTTTATAACCTGCCATTTTCCTAAGGGTCACATCTGTCTCTTCTCTATCCAGAGGCAGTCCTTTGTTTCCACTCTAGGAGAAATACCCCTCCTCCCTCCCTCCCCCTCTTCCCTTCCCTTCTGCCTCATCCTCTGTCTTCTGTCTTTGTCTCTTACTTCCTACCCTCTGTTTCAAAGGCAAATAAATCTCCTTTGCGCTGAGAACTTGGCCTTGGGGTCCTGAGCCAATATTTTTTCCTAACAATTATAAAGATCAGGATCATGTTCATTACAAAAAATAAAAAAAAATAAAAATAATCTCAGATAAACCTGTAAAAAGTCAAGTATAGTAGTGTGTATTTGTAATTCCAGTACTAGGGAAGGAGAGATAGATGGATCCCTGAGACAGTAGCCAGCCAGCCCAACCACCTTGGCCAGTTACAGGCCAAGAGAGACCCTGTCTCAAGGGAGGCAGATAGCTTCTGAGGAATTCTCTGGCCTGCACATACATGAACATGCACACAGAGAAAATCCCTTCGAGGCCCTGCAGGCCCACTCCTCCCAACATCTAAAGTGCGGCAGCAACTGCCAAGGAATTGTTCCTCAAAGGTGAGAAGCTTGGCTTTTCCTAGCTTGTTCAGAGGGCAGCACTATGCCAACTCCACAGCCAGGCCAGGACTGTAAGAAAAGAGACTGATACAGTTTGAAGCATAAACATCTCTCCAGTCAGGTCAACTTCCATAATACATGTGGGGTAACACTCACATGGAGTTTGTCTCAGGACCCCCTGCCTGAGGAATGGTCCTGTGCACCGTAGCCTGGGTCTTCCCATATTAATTAATCAAGACAATCCTCCAGAAACATGACCATAGACCAACTCAATACTGACAGTCCCTCACTGATACTGCCTTGCCTGTAGACTGAGTGTCCTGTCAAGTTGACAATTGAAGTAACTGTGACACTTATCTTGAATTTGGCAAAACAAAACAAAACAAAACAAAAAAAACAAAAAAACTTTTAAAATACAGCATAAAATGGAACCAGAGACAAGTAATCAATACATTTATAAAATTCTTTTTAGAAAACATGGGGATGTTGCTCACACCTCTAATACTAGCACTCAAGAAGCTGGGGCAGTAGGATTCCCATGAGTGCAAAGTCAGCCATGGCTATGTAGTGAGTTACAAGTCAGTCTGGGCTACAGAGATAAAAAAATAAAAAAATAAAAAACAACCTCCCAAAAATAACAACAAAGAAAACATCTTCTTTGAAACACACAATCTGAAGAATGAAAGGAAAAGCCACAGGCTGGGCGAAGATGCACGAGAGACTCTTTCCCTTCAGTAACAAGACAAGCAACCCAACAAATAACCAGAGAAGCATCTTAATTAACACATCCTATGACTCGATAGCCCATTAGAGAAATGCAGATTAGAGCCGGAAGGATACTCACACTCGCTGGTCAAAATGGCTAGAATCGAACTTGCCAGACTAAAGTGGTGGGGAGGACCAGGAGGGTATTGTAGACATCACTTGAATACTTTATTACCCAAGCTTTTACTGTGTCCCCCAACCCCCCCACTCTTTGTACAGAAATAAAACACTAACCCCTAGAGAACACTTGAGTGTGAAAACTTCTGCAGTTTCTCTCGTAATGGCCCCAACCTGGGATCCAACAAATGACCTCAGAGAGCTAAATGAGTAACCAACTGTGGCCTACATATGCCAGAAAACTATTCAGCAATTAGAACTAATAAGAGATTGAGGTCAGTGGGCAGAAGAGTGGCCCCCACGGAGGTTCATGCCCCAGTCTCCGGGAACCTGTGTGTGTTAGCTCCCTGTGACTGGGAATTAGAGCTGTACAAGTAATTCATGTCGATAAGCAGCTATCCTGAGATTATCAAGGATAACAGAATGAGGAATGTAATCACGGGGTGCAAATAAGAACTGAAGTCTAGGCCTGGGAGGTGTATCTGACCCTGGAAGATCAGTGCTCTGATGGCCAATGCCTGCTCTGCAGGTGGACTGGGCCCAGAGCCAAGGGATGCTGGAGTCTGGGAATTGGGAGGAAGGGAGCTGAGGGTTTCCTGTTATAATCCTGTTGACATCAGATTTGGGTTCAGTGACCCCTTAGGAATTCAGACCTCCACAATGCATCCTTATTGCTTTAATCCACTAAGTCCCAGAAAGTTGTTACTGCAGCTGTGGAAAACCAATGCAGTGAGGTACCAGGCAGTGTGGGTGCATCTCAAAATAATCATGCTGAGTGCAGGAAGCCAGACAAGGACAGACACATGATGTCTGGCTCCATCTATATAAAACTTAGACTCATCTGCAGGGACAAGCTGATCAGAGTCTGCTGGGGGAACTTTGGGGGTGGGGAGGAAGCAGCATGAAGTGTGGGGGATTGTGCCAGGGGGCACATTCTAGAATGTCTCGGGCGTCTGCATCCCCCAGCATGTTCCGATTACTACCTACAGTGAGGCTTCAAAAAAGATGGTGATGAACACTTGCTATAAACAGAGGATGGGAAAAAAGATAAGAATGTGGGAGAGTTGGTTGGGGGACACTGCAGTACCTTCAGAAAGTAAGATGGGCAGAGAGATCTGTACCTGCCAGAGAGGTTCCTGCCTCCCTGTGATTAAAGGGAGGCTGGGGCTGTGATGGCTTTGGGTCGGTGGGAGGAGAGCTCTTGTTTCCAGGAGCTCTGGACGTTTCAGGAAGTCCTGTAGAGAAGAGCCTGCATAAGTTAGATCCCACCATCACCACACTTCAGAGAGGATCTGATCATGGGAATAAAGACAGAGCTCAAGCCATGAAATGAGAGAGCTAATTCAAGTCTGATGTCCATTCCAGACTCCTTACCCTCTGGTTCTGGGGATCATGTGAGCATCTTTGGGGCTGCTTCCGGCCAAGATAAGACAGACAACTGAGAAGTGGGAGGGGAAGAGATAGAAGGTAAAGGTGTGGGTGGATACCCATGTGGGTGAGCTGCATTGGGACCACGAAGGTTTCAGTGGGCCTTAGGGTGTGGACCATCCTCCTGATCCAGCCATGGTTTGTGACAGAGTGCTATCTGTGGGCTAGAGTCTCTCAGGCTCAGGATCTGCAGGGTCTTCCTGCCTGAGGAATAGCAGGACTTGAGACCTCCACTCTGGTGTCCATAGGAGTTAGGCATTGTGTTGTGGGTGATGGCTAGGACATCCTACACTACGACACCAGAAACCTTAGCCCATTAGGGATTCTGACACCTGATTCATAGATACAGCCCAGCTATAACCCTGACAGGGACAGGAACTTCCTCAAAACTGCACAGGAGGCAAAAATAGTCCAGACCAAGAGATGTCATGTCCTTGAGCAACTTCCTCCTGTGGGTGGCCTAAGTGTTCTCATCTGGGGCATAGGGACAAGGCCTTGCCTTCCCTTTGGGCCAGGGTGGTGAGGATGAGACTGGATGTTCTGGTGGCCATGGTGTGGTCTATGGGTGTGAAAGGCAGCAGGCAGCCACCTTCCACAGGTGACTCTTGCCCCTCATCTTGAACTCTTGGTGTCCCTTCTAAGATCTATAATGTCACCTTCCATCTTAGGCTTCTTGCATTCTATTCAAGTCCACAAGTGAAGTTGGCAGGCCAGATCCTGTGTCCGTTACTTTGCCTACTGGTGTGACAAAATGCCTGCTAAAAGCAAACCTTGGGGAGGGAAGGATTCATTTGATTTAGTTGTTTGTTTGGGTTTGGGGTTGGCTTCTCTTTGAGACAGGCTTTCACTCTGTAGCCCAGGCTAACCTGGAACTCACTATGTAGCCCAGGTTGGCCTGGAACTTATAGAGATCTGCCTGCCTCTGCCTACCAAGTACTGAGATTAAAGTCATGTGCCACCACCCCCATCCCTGACTCACTGTTTGAGGGTACAATTTACCTTTGTGGGAAAGGCATGTTGGCAGCTGCATGAGGCAGGTGGTCACATTTAATCTTCAGACAGGAAACAAAGCAACACATTGCAGCTCAGCTCGTCTTCTCATTTTTATTCAGTCTGGGACCCTGGATCATGCCACTCATATTTAGAGTAAATCTCCCCATCCCAGTAATTCCAGTCTAGAAAATCCCTCACAGTCATTCTCAGAGCTGTGACTTCTCTGTGATTCTAGTCGGTCACATTGACAATCAATATCAATATGATCACAGACCCACAGGCAGCAGAGCCAGGATGACTGTACCTTTCTGCACCCTTTAGAATATCTTTGGGGACATTTTCTAGTTGGAAGCAGATATCCACAGTGGTTTCTTCAGAGGAAGGGCCTGACAAACCAGGCCACTGAGGCCGGAAGATCCTGGGTCAAAGGCCAGGCAACAGAGCATATAGACAGGAATCACGTCTGAAAAGCTCTGGCCTATAGGGAGATTAGGCTCTGTACATGTGGAGTGGTCATCTGTGGGCAAGAGAAGGAAGAGGCTGCCTTCCTGAGGATCAGAATAGAGATCAGGGAGCCAGGGGCAGCATCATATGACTGTCCCAACGTTAGGGCAGCAAGAGTAGCTTCCAGAAAGGGAAGGAAGTTGCAGACTGGCATGAAATCTGCAGGAAGGGCCCTGATCATGTGCTCAGAGGTCAGCAACCTGGACACAATAGTCACATGATGATAGACACTCAGTGAGGAAGTGGCCATTCTCTGTCCTCGGACATGCTGAATGTGAGGGCCTGGGGCTTAGAAGCTCCTCACCATTCCTGCTGAGGTCTGCTTCAGCCAGGTCTCTGACAGCACACCCTCTCCTGGGTAGCTAAAGAGGTGGCCATCCCTCTGCTGTGCTCAGTCTGCAAAAGGCCCTGTGGCCACAAGAGTGAAGCCGTCAGAGTCCTACCCATTCCTCTTCTTGCCATCCCTTGTCCTCGTGCTCAGCAGCCTGGTGTTCTTCCTGTGTCTAAGAGTCTGCTTGGATGCCCACACAATAGTACATTGGAATAAGGGGATAACCAAAGAGATACCCAAGCCCTACTACAGATATTCCATCCTGAGAAGGAGTAGGCATTGACTCTGGCTAAATTGGTAGAGAACCCCAGACAGAGCCTGCCTCCCATTGGGCTCCAGGTCATCCTAAGACCAGCCCTAAAAGACAGGCCTGATGTGATGCGGCCACGGAGAACTCTGCCACTCTTTTCCAGCTCAGTGACTCCTGTACGTAAAGCAGGAGTTTTGGGAACCTCTTGTGACCTCTGACCTCTTGCCTCCCACCTTCTCTCTCTCTCTCTCTCAGAGTCAGGATATGGAATCCAGAGCCCCTGCTCAGGTCCAGACATGAAAGCTAACTAGTGCCCAAGCCTTACACCCTCTTTGTGACAACTGTCCACAGAGTTCTTGTCTTGAGAACTTGATTCCAGAAGGTTTTGTCCTAGATGCCTCTAGAGGGAAGGTGTTGCTAGCCCAGACTTCTAATTTCCTAGGTAGACAAGGATGATTTTGAACTTCTGATCCTACTGCCTACACTTCCTTAGAGCTAGGATTATGTGTGTGCATCACACCCAGTTCATATAGTATTAGGGTTGTGCCCAGAGCTTTCAGCATACAAGGCAAGTTCCTATGTAGCTACACCTCCAGCCTTCAGGCTCTTGATTTCTGAAAGCTCTAGGCTAAGTAGCTGAAGTTTAATCAGTGTCTTTTCCTAGAACTTTGGTATCCCTATGGCAGGAGAGAAGTGTTTAACTATACATCTACAGCCCTTCTCCTGTGTCCTGCTTGTGTTCTTTGATCTCTAACACTCACCTACTGTGTTCTAGCCACTGGGCACCTTTCCCTTCTGGCACTCATGGTAGGCCAAGCTACATCCTCTGGCCCTGCCTCTGTGGCCTAATATGCTCTGCCTATCCCCTCTGGCCCTGGGAGATAAAATCCTCTCTTCTATGCATACAACCACAGTGGGACAGAGTGGGTAGGTCACTCCCCCTGCATTCATCTGAGTCACAGAACTGACAGCCATCATACATCTACATGTGTGATATTGAGTTCTGTAGAGGTGAAGGGTCCACCCACAACCACAGGGCTTGGTAATCTGTCTTTACTGTTACAAGTGAAGCAGGGACTTTCAGAGGGCAGTCTTGTGTCACTTCCAGCTTCACAGTGAGAAGGGGAGGTTCTCAGATTTATCTCTAAGACAGACTAGCCCATCCTTCCAGCTGCCTTCACTAGGGCCATCCAGGCTAGAAGAACTGGGATGCTGTTTCAGGATGGAGGGGACACAAGCCCCATCTACCACTCCCTTTCCTCCTGAGTCATTGCTCCAAAGGAGGGGGGTGTTGTAACCCAAGACCCGTTTGTCCAGCTATCTGGGAGGGGCAGGTGCCACACGAAGCTGGCATCCCAAAGTCAGAAAGGTACTGACCGCCACCACTGGCCTACCCTGGGGAACAGGCCTTGTGGCTGAGGGTGGAGGACAGACAATAAGATCTTTTCCTGGAGCCTCTGCAAAACAGGTTCCCTAGGCAGAGCTGGAGGATGAACCCTGTCCTGGCCTCCCAGGAGTCAGCTCTCTTTTCCCACCATGACAATGTCATCCTAGGGTTGCTGTGGCCCTGCCCCAGGTACAGGGGCTGGACCACAAACAAGGACCATATAGCAGAGAGGCTGGGCCACTTCTGTTCTGTCACTCTGCAGCGGGGACATACTCTGTAGAGCAGGATGGCCTGGGTCCCTTCAGTGTGGGAAAGTCAGGATCCCTTAAGAAATTCTGACCCAGTGCAGGTGATGGAGGTCAGACTGGCTTCTTTCCTGCTGTAAGACTGCTAGCCATATCTGCAGTGATGTTGATGGTGACCATATCTTCAGTGATGTTGATGTTGGGAACTTGGGGCAGAGAAAAACTATGCCTTTGTCTTGAAAATAAGGAGCTCTCAGATAATGCTCCAAGATACTTGATAAAAAGTGAACCCAGAGCCGGGCAGTGGCGGCACGCACCTTTAATCCCAGCACTTGGGAGGCAGAGACAGGTAGATTTCTGAGTTCAAGGCCAGCATGGTCTACAGTGAGTTCCAGGACAGCCAAGGCTATACAGAGAAAACCTGTCTCAGAAAACCAAAAAAAAAAAAAAAAAAAAGTGAAGCCAGGCCAGCCCTGTTAAGTTACTATGATGATCAGTATGACTACCCTGAATCCAGGCAACCATCCCACCCCCTAGAACTTGTCCCTTCTCTTCTTTCTGTTGGCCCATATCACCTAATTCAGCCCCTAATGCCCATGACACTTAACCTCACCTCTGTTTCCCCACTGACCTTTACCCATCCCTTCATCATCAGGCTCCAGGCTTTCCTAATCTTCCTTTTCTTCTAACCCCCTTAAAAAACAATCACACCCTCATCCAAACTTCATTAGCCTTGACAACCTCATTTGCTGGTTCTGAGGCCTCCAGTGGCAAATCCAACTCCCAGATACCACATGTTCTCTACTCCAAACCCACCCTTCCCCGTCTCTACCAACCATGGTGTGGTAGATAGAATTGCACCCTATACTGAAATGTCCCTTTCTGGACTCCTGGAAACTGGGAAAGAAAATGGAATCTCACTGCGCAAAAGATGGGCCCTCCAGAGACAGCAAGATATGGTGGGGGAAGTGGGGAATAGAGCAGTCTTTGGAGGCACAGGGTGGAGTCTTGGCCTAGGAATCAAGGAGCAGACTTCCTAACACCTATCAGAACCAGCCCAGTGTGCCTGTGAGACCCCATGTAGTGGAGAGCCACTGAGTTTGGATTTCGGGACTCTGGAATTGCAAGAGAATGAGCATGTGTTGTTTTGACTCCCACAGTTTGTAGTCCCTTATGACAGCAGGATAGGACACAAACTCGGGCAGGAAACAGGGTGACATCTCTGTGTCCTAGCCTCTGTTACCTTTGTCTCATTCCTCCTCCTCCCTGTCTCCCATCCTGCCTCCTTCCTTCCCCATCTCTTATAGTCCTACAGATGGAACCCAGGGTTTCCTGTACTCTGGTCAAACATTCCTCTGCGGTTGGGCCCAAGCCTCTCCTCTTATTCATAGTTCAAGCATGCTCTCTTCCAGTTCAAGATCAACCCTCTAGCTTCTGAGCCTTTTGGGTGTCTGGTTCTTGGCTCTTCCTACTTCCCTCTCTACCCTGGAACTGCATGACACTGTTGTATGGCTTTCAACTGTCCAGGTGCCTCCCAGGACTCCTTTCCAAACCTGTTTGTCTCTATCATAGTTCTCCAGAAGTCAAATGCAGGGAATATGAAAAGGGAGGGAGGTTCATTTAAACCATTGGCTGCAGTTGTGGAGCTCCAAGGAGGGGGCAGGACTCCTTCCTCCTGGGGAAGCATTTTTCTCTAAGGTTTTTATCTGATTAGACATGGCCTGCCCACATCATGTGCTTTTCTCATAAACTGCTAAGGAAGATGTTAATCTCATTAGGAAATACTTTCACAGGAACATCTAGACATTTGTCTGCTAACGTCTAGATACATAAAAAAATTTGCCATCACAAGAGCTGACAAGAAGACACTGAGCACAAGAAAAATTTCTATCTACCCACAGGTAATAGGCTTGTCCAGGCAGTAAGTGAAGCAGAGATTTGCCTCCTGTCCCCGCACCCCAAGCCTAGGCTCATGCTTACCTGTACCATTCATGCACCATCGTTGGCCCTGCCATCTCTAGGTTCCTCTCAAGACTTGCCCTATCTGCCAGGCTCCTGGAGACTTCTGCCCCTCCGTCTCGACCTCTGTCCCCTGTCTTGGGCAGATTCCTCTTTTTTGCTTTCTTGGTTTCTCCTAGCCGCATTCTCAAAGGTGGTCAACTTAGAAGATAGCAAGTCACCTATCCAGCCATCTTATAAAGGCACACATGTTTGTGGGCTCCTAGGGGTCTCTGTACAACCTACAGATACCCAGCTAAAATGGAGGAAGGCCACAAGGAAGGTCTTGACCCTGAGGCTTGTGGCCCACTGGGTCATTTAACTTCTCTTTACCAATTCTCCTCCAGTCACCTCTATACCTTACCAGTAATGAGTCCAGAGGTCCAATTCTGGATTGCCAACATGTCACCTCTGGCCATTTACCCCAAAGAAAGCAGCAAAAGGAAACAATGGTAAAACAGTAAGAAGGGATTTTAATCCCCAACCATGCTGGGAAGATGGGAAATCCTCCTTCTGGGCACTGCTGAGAGCTTTGGGTTCAAACAGGAGAAACTGGGTAGGGTGGGAGATGGGTGAGGTGACTGGTTCTAGTCCAACTGTAGTCTTGTTGGTCAGTATCTCACTTCTGGTTCTATATAAGGTGGCTGCTCTTGCTGTGGGGTGACCTGTTTGCCGGGCTCTGTTACTCCTGAAAATCAAGGTGGCCTCATGTTTAGGACAATCACTAGAGAGAGACCTTCAGGTTCCTCAGGGGTCTTGAACAGAGAGCATCATGAAGGCTGAAGTCAGATCCTCAGTTACTTTTCTTTGTATTAAGGGGGGCCCTGCCTTATCTATGCCCCAACCTTACCCTCCTCCCCACCTGCTAAGGTTTCTCCTTTCAGCTGACCGGTAGCTTGTCTCAAGTAGCCTTAGATACCCCTAAAAAAATTGTTGAGTGCCAGGAAGCCATACCCCCTTCTTCCTAGGGCCTTAGGGTAGCTGGGCCTTTAGGTCTCAGATCAGTGACTCAGCCAGGAGGGGGAGGGGCAAGGAAGAGAAGGAATGGAGTGACTCAGCACCTCATCACAAGGTTGGAGGTTGGGGTGAAACCATTTCTCACTTAGCATTGGGGCCACCCGCAACCTTCTGGCTCCATCCCCTCCTTCTATTTCCTCCTCTGTAAAGTCCCCTCCCCCTGCACTCAGATATCTTATGGCCATCTCAGAGTGGGGGTTGGGGGGAGTCAAGGGGTTCTGGACTGGGTTTTGTTCTTTTGTCATTTAGTGACAGCTAATGGGACAGGGGTCTCAGAGCCAACAAGCAAGGGTGGAAAGGCCTAAAGGCTGACTCCAAGGAAGGCTTACACACACACACACACACACACACACACACACACACACACACGCACACACAAACAAACACACATCTCTTCCTATCCTGATGCCCCTTATACCCAGCCCTCTCTAGAGAGTGGTACGGAGGTTGAAAGGAGCCAGGCCTAGGAGCCAGAAAGAGAGGGAATAGGGGAGGCTGGGGCTGGAGAATATGTGTGTGTGTAACCTTGAAGAGATCGCATGCAGAAGGAAAACTGTGAGTTGACCCAAAGCCCAGCGGAGGCTGAACTCTGCCTGACCCTGCATTGTGGCAGCAAGGAATAGAGACTCTTGAACAGATCTTGGGCCAGCTGACAGGAGACAGAAGCAGAAGCAACCTCCAGCAGGCCTGTTGTCCCAGGAACCTCCAGAGGCCTTTACCAACATTTCCCAGCCTCCTGATGGAGCTGGGGGAAGTGAGGAAAGAGGCCTAGGAACTGGCTCAGAGGGGGCACCCACAGGGACTCAGACAGCATGGGAGCACTTCTCTACTCCTAATCACCTTTAACTAAGAGCTCAAGGCACATAGGACCAAAAGCATCCTACAGCCTGCCTCTGAGGCCTGGGGGCTCCTTCTGCCTCTTGCATGTCACATCTCCATCACTAGTATTAGACAAGGGTGTCATTGTCTTCTTTATAGAAGTCCTCGGATGATTTCAGCCTCTGTCCTCCTGGCTGGCACATCCGTAGCTCCCCCCCCACCCCCCGGGACTCTGGCTGGGCCCATGTGACCGGAGCGTGCTCAGAACCCTGGGGTGCTACACCAGTCCAGAGGAGATGGCTGCTGTTGTTAGACCCAGTGTATTTTAGATGGCCTCAGATGTACCTCGACTACTGAGCTGCCAGATTTTTCATTTCTCTTTTGTAATGATTGTAAAAGTCTCATGCCATTTTTAAGAATACATTCAGATCCTACAAAAAAAAAAAAAAAAAAAAAAAAAGAAGTCCTCGGATACACTTCCCTCCCTCTCCCAATCCTCCTGACTCACTACATTACCTCAATTCTGTTACCTTTTCAGTTAGCAATGTGCATCTCTGGATCCTTAAGTCATGACTCCACAGCTTGATTCTTTGTCACCCTGGGTCCTACCCTACTTTGGGGACATATACTACACTTCCATCCAACCACTGTCTGAAAGACATCTGTGTTGTTTTAGGTTAACTCGATCCCTGTCATGCTGCGTGTGTAAGTTTTTGCACAAACCTAAGTTTTCTGTTCTGTTTCTTGAGAAAGTGGCTAGCAGCCCAGACTGGTCTCCAACTCCCCTTCCTGCCTCTGCTTCCTCAGTCACAAGCCTCCATGCCTCACTTCAGACGTTAACTTCTCTGAGTAAATACCCAGGAGAACAATAGCTGAATTGTACGGTAAGAGAACATTTAGTTTTGAAAGAGAACGCCATGCTGTTTTCCAAAGTGGCTACACCATTTTGCACCCTCACCACAATGAGTGGGGACTGCCCACTGCCTCCCTGCCCTACCCTCAGCCAATGTCATCACCCTTTTGGATCTGGGCTACCTAGTAGGCGTGTAGTGGTGTCTCATTGTTGTTTTAATCTGTAATTCCCCTGTGATGGCAGGTGCCAGGCATCTGTTCTGAATAATTGCCTTTGAGATTCTATCTTTGGTCGTGTGATTGTTCAGACCTATTGGCCATTTTTGTTTATTATTTTTATTGTTTTTTTGTTTTGTTTTGTTTTGTTTTGTTTTAAGAAAGTATCCCACACTATTGCTCAGACTACGTAGAACTCACAGCAATCCTCTTACTATACCTTGCTGTTTAAACAAATCTGCTGCTTCCCAGGCAACGAAGAAGCCATCTTTGTATTCCCTTCCTCCTATGTCTCTAGCGCCCTTGGGATTTATTGACTATTCAGTTTGGTGTGAGAGAAGGTTCATCAACACTACTTCAATTTCATACTAGAGAGTAGCTTTTCTCCACTGACCTTCCTATCATCTGGACACATCCACGGAGATGTTCTTCCTTCGCTTCCACCCACTCTCTGTCAACACCATCCTGTCTCAATTACTGAACAAAATGCTCACCCCTCTTCATTGAAATGACCGCTGTCCAGGTCAAATGACTGCTGCTCAACCCTGTGTTCCATGGTGGCTTCTGCCTTCCATCCCATGCATCAGCCAGGCCACCTAACCTCATGGCCAGTCCATGACCAGTCTCAGAAGACACTTTCTTCAGGGCTCTCGGGTATTCCTCTCCTCATGGCCTCCCTCTCCAGACAGCCACTGTTTGGTCCCCTTGGTTTAGCCACATAAAGTTGGGAGGCCCCAGGGCTCAATCTCTAGCCCACTTCTGTGCATATACTTTGCACATCTGGTCCTTGGTTTCACCCAATCCGATTGGTATGCAACTCTAAATAAGGATGATGTGCTGCTTCTACGGCAGGTAGCCCTGTCTCCTGGACTCCCAACTCAAATGGCCCCTGCTGCTCACCAGTACCTCAGGCATACATCTGCAGGTGCACACTGGACCTGAACTTGTAAAGTTGAACTCCTGCCTTCCTCGATAGGCTCCTTCCTCTCACAGAGTACCTCTTGCCCCATCAGACATCACTAGTCTAGCTGTTTCAGATAGCCCCCTGCAAAGTCACTACCGATCTGCAATCCTGGTACCATCTGTGCAGCCAACAAAGAAACCCTCCTATAGAGTAGAGCCTGACTTTCTCTCCCCACCTCTGGATTCAGGCCCTACTGCTTCCTGGACAGTTGCTCTATCTCCTAGTTGGCCTCCTCCCTCTCTCCTGAGGACCCAATGTCCCTGTCCATTCCTCTGCCTACTTCTTTCTCTCCTCCCCCAATACACCAAGACTTGAGCTATCTTTTAGCCTCTTCTCTTAATTGTCCAGTATCCCTGGCTCTTGTCCACCTCCTTAGAGCTGTTCAAGTGAGGCCTCTGGAATTGCAACACACCTCATGACTTCCTGCACCCCATTTCTGTACCAGCTTTTGAGTTTTGCACGAACTGCCCAGTTCCTGTTTTGTCTGTCCTCACCTGAAGTACAGACTCCAGGAAGGCAGGACTTTCTGCATTGTTCCCTTTTGACCCAAGAGCAGAGGCTGGCATACAGTTGGTATTTAGTAGTAATGGGAACCCAAGAGGAATGCAGCAATACTGGGAGGCTCAGAGGGGCCTGGCCCAGAAGGCATTGTGTGACCCCTGTGGGGGTTTTGAAGTCTAGCAGGGTAGCTTCCAATCACTTGGGCCTGGGCTATCTCACCTCAGAGCCAAGGCTGGGGATGGTCTCTAAGCAATGAATGTCTCCATAAGGAAGTGTTACACAGTCTGCTCCCCTTCCTGCCTTCCATCATAGCTGGACCCATTGTCAACTGAACAGGAGAAGCTTGGGGTGGGAAAGATGCTAGGGGGTTCCTCAACCTGGGGGCCTAGCTTTTAAGGAAAACTCAGAGCTACTCCTTTTTTTCTGGAGGCAGCTCCATGTGCTGTAGGTACCCAGGCTGGATATCTAGGCTGACTTCTCCCACCTGCCTCCTCAGTATCATCAGGCAGTCCCCCAGATAAGAGCTGTATCCCTACTGAGTGCAGCTGTCCTGGCCTGGTGCACCTGGAACCCCAAGAAAGCCCTCTGCTCTGTCATAAGTCAATGGGCCCCTCTAAATCCACCAGGGTCAATGTATGATGCAGTTGGAAAGGGTCGAAATGTGGGCCCTGATAAGTGTATCTCTGGACCAAAGGTGGATGACTAACAACAGAATTGCAGAGGGCCTGAACACACTGACCTTTTACTGGCTGGAGAATATAAAAAGCAA
Organism: Montemys delectorum; assembly: GCA_019843815.1. Classification (NCBI taxonomy): domain Eukaryota; kingdom Metazoa; phylum Chordata; class Mammalia; order Rodentia; family Muridae; genus Montemys; species Montemys delectorum. Next base: position 56,156 of record JADRCD010235728.1, read on the forward strand.
GCCTGGTGCAAACAGATCTTTAGTCAGCCTAATAGGTGCAGAGGGCCTCGAGGCCTAAGACAGGCAGAGAGGGAGAGTATACTCTTGTATGGTGGGAGAAGTCAGGAATTCTAGAAGCTATGGCCCATCCCTGAGCTCTGCCAGGTGAGAGGGGATCAGAAGAAACACACCTGAGCTTCCTTCCATCTCTGAGCCTTCCAGGTCCAGTTGGGTAGCAGCTATAGGACTGGGCACATACAGGTATTCACTCACACAGACTGTAGAATTTCTATCATGTACCAGGTATGGGGAAATCCAGGCACAGAGACAGCTAGAATTCTTTGCAGGAAAGGGACTACAGAAAATGGACTGCAGAGGGTCCCTGGGGTCCCTGGGGTGCCTGGGGTCCCTGTCAGCCTCTTACCCTGCGGCTTTCAAGAGCCACCCATGAGTGCAGCAGACTTCTATGTCCTGGATCCAGTCATGCTGACACACACTGCTCATTCCCTTAAGCAGCCAGGTCATCTCACAGATGTCTCTATTGGCACCTGAGCACCCTGCAACACTATTTATGGCAGGGCTGGGAGACCCAGCATGGTGCCCCAGAGTACTGTTTCCATTGCCCACCCATGGCCCAGCAGTCATCTCTAGATAGCAGCTCTAGGAAGCAAATGGCAACTCCAGGGCCAGACCTTGTCTCTTGGGCTACCAAAGAATAGTCTTAGATCCAAAGGAGTAGGGGGTCAGATTCCAAGATCTTAGGGCAATTCTTGCGCTCACACCCAAGCTTTATGCAATGTATGGAGTGCTGACTGTGGAGGCAGGGTCCAGGCTATGGTCACCCACTTATGGCCATTAACAGGGACCCTGAGTGGAAAGCCTTGGCAGAGGTCAAGTGCCCAACTTTATGTAACAGATGAAAAATTGTAGCCTTGAACCTGGGGAAACAGAACGGCTTATGTGTCCATCTGTAGAGTGGACTTAGAGGCATCTACCTCCTCAATACAGGCAGAACATGTTCAAAAGAGCTCCCTGGATCAGACCCTGGCAAGGCTTCTCTGTGTTCCTGTCCTTGTATGGACACCACCTCTTAGAGGACATTCTTCTTAAATGCCTCTCTGGGCTGAGCTCCTCATGATAGAGAGATGGACTCCGCCTCCCTCAAACAGCACCCAATACATTTGCTGACACCAAGCAGGGCAATAAAGAGCGGCTTGGTAAAGACCCAAGGGGCGATTGCAACCCTGGCCTCTTCTCACTGTGCATTCCCCCCACCCCCTTCTCTCCTTGTATCATTAGATGTATGGTCCAGAACTAGGCCTGCAATCAACATTGCTACATTATGGATCTGCATGCTAGGTGCTCCAGCTTTAAAAAAAGGGGGAAGGGGGGATCGCTCTGGAGAGATGAGTAGGTAGTGGAACTTTGAAGAGGATGGAGTTTGCTGGTCCAAGAGTCCAGAGAGGCTCCTGGGAAACTCTCAAGGAGGAACAGAGCTGAGAGAGAAAAGGCTTGGGTTTAAGCTGGTATTCAGGAGAGGGTCAGGGCCCAACCAAAGATCACACCCTGGTAGTGGGGACCCCAATTGTGCAAAAAGACAGGTAGGGGAGGGACGGAGCTGAGGGCAGGGTCCGCCCCAGTGGATGCTTCCGGGCCTGCCTGGTCTTCTTTCCTCACGTGACCTGCATCCAGGCATTCTCTGGTGCCGGGAAAGTCGGCGAGCGCGTTCCTGAGCGCCGTGCGTAGGCCTGGAGTAGGGCACGCCTGCGCTCGGGCAGTGTTGGAGGCAGGTCCAGGTCGCCCCGCCCCTCGCCCGCGTCTCACGTGACCCGTTGAGGGCCAAACAAGCGGATCAGCTGACTCCCCGGGATTGCGGCGTCATCCTGCCTATAAGCCGGTGACCTCTGGCATTAAGCTTTGCTCTCTTCGGGCCGCCGCGACCATGCAGACCCCCGGCGTCTTGCTGCTCATTCTCGGCCTCCTGGCTGCGTCCTCCTCCGCGCTTATCAGGTGAGGACCCGCCCTGGGTCCGGAGATGCGGGGCGCGTCACCGGGAGTCCCGCGTGCTCCGGCCGTGCTGGAATGCACCTGTGCACTCAGCGCAGCCTTCCTCAGGGTCCCACAGACTGTGGGGCGAGAGACGCAAAATGCAGGGGTCTCCTGGGCCCCCCTCCACTCCTATGACTCACTATGGTCGAACAGGAGGGGACAGTAGGGTGGCCAAAAGTGGGTCTGGCTCCAACCTCGTGTGTGTGTGTGTGTGTGTGTGTGTGTGTGTGTGTGTTGGGGAGGGCGCTGCTGAGGAGCAGTGCTGCCCCATAGGTAGGATTCTGTTGAATACCAACCCAGTCGTGGAAGTCGGAAGACCTAGTAGGCCCTTGTCCCCCAGAACCTGGGCAGGCCAGGCCTTTCCTTTTAAGGGACCCTATTTGACAGCTGTGTACTGGTGCATAGTCCTAGAAGTTTACCCAAAGATGTTCGCCCTTGTCCTTGGTGATGAATCTCTCCTCCCTCCTGAGTTGCACAAGTTCCAGAGAGAGAAGGTATGGAGTGGCCTAGTTCAAACACTGTGGGGCCGAGGTCTGCCTCACCTGGGGAGCAGGCCCATCTCAGGCCCGTGGACTTGGCCTTTGTGTTGGGTCAGGCCTTTATGGTAGCCTGTGTGTTTTCCCACTCTGTGATGGAGTTCCTATTCGGGGCATGTGGAGGAGGCCATAGGCTGCTGGAACAGAGCTGGCTCAGCCGGCTGGGCACCAGGGTTGGGTGGGAAGGAGCATAGCCTGTAGGCTGCAAGCCGGGGGTGGGTAGCCTCAGTGGAGCCATTGTAGGGAGTGGCCTAGGCTTGATCCTGCCCTGGTCTTGCCTGCCCTACCCTTAGGCTTCCCTTCTCTGGGGAGAGGTGGTGTGGGTTGGTGGTATAGGGAACTCCAGTATCCCTGGGACTCGGCACCAGAAACAAAGCCACACTCTTAACACTTGCTGGCATGTTTCCTGAGCTTTGCAGGGTGGTGCCTCCCCCAAGTCCCAGGCCAGAAGCCTGCTTCTTCCAGCCCACTACTCTTAAGCAAGAAGCCTATCTTTCAGGGGCATGCACTGAGCATGCCAGGAAAGGTCAGCTGTGACCTTGGATACAATTCCCTGGGTAGAGAAGTTTCATCAAGTGATTACAGACTCAGGCCAGCTCTCCTTGGGAACAGGAGCAAACTGGGAGTGGAGAGGTGACCTGGAGGACAGGGCAGGGATCCCTTTCCCTCTGCTAACGAATGGTGGAGTCCCCTGTTTAGTTGTCTGCATCAGGGCTGCAGGAAGCATATGCCAGCCTTGAGTCTATGTCGTGGTAGGGCATGTAGGTTTCTTGAGGGAGAGTTGCCGGAGCATGTGCAGGGATGGCTAGGGAGAGCATAAGGAGTTGATGTTGAAGTCTGCTGGATGGTTAGGGAGAACCTCCAGGGAGTGTCCAGGATGATACTGCAAGCCTGGTGGGGGTGGTTGGTGGGGCTCCCTTTTTATAGAGTCCAGGTGGGAACCTCTGTGGCTAGGGGCCAGGTTCAGTGGATTAACCGGAGTCTCGTGTGCACCTTGCTTTGAATGCACCTGTTCCTCCTCCTCCTCCACCTCCTCCTCCTGGTGTAGGATATGGTTCACCAGGGCACCAAGTACAAATGCCTGGCCACACCCTAAACAGAACCCACTAGCCAGTAACTCAGGGAAGACTAGAGTAGGCAGATGAGAGCAAGAGCTGGCCCAGTATGTGTTGTTTGTTTCATTCTGGAGTGGCTGAGAACCACCTGACTGGGGTGTGGTTGGTGAGGGAAAGGGGTGGACGCACTAGCTTATCCTTGGACATGAGGCGCAAGCTGCTGTGACTGAACTGAGTGGGCTGTGGTGGTGATAGGATGGCTTTAGCTGATTTAGTGAGCCAGTGGGCCTATGGCTTGGGGGCAGGAGTTTGTTATCTGTTGTGGCCATGCTGAGATAGTTAATTGGACATAATTTGCCAGAGGCGCTGAGGTACATGCCTGGCTGGCAGCCCTCCTGGCCCAGCCAGGAGTATCCTGGGATGGGAGGTTGGAGAACACAGCAGTCAAAGCTGGACGCTAACAGACCTCTATCCCATCTTGACAGAATCCCCCTGCGCAAGTTCACATCTATCCGTCAGACTATGACGGAGGCAGGCGGCTCTGTGGAAGACCTGATCCTTAAAGGTCCCATAACCAAGTATTCCATGCAGTCATCTCCTGGGACCAAGGAGCCAGTGTCAGAGTTACTCAAAAACTACCTGGATGTGAGTGGAGTTGTGTTTTGGGGTCTTGCTTTGAGGGGTGAGTGTGGGAGGTGCTAGCTCCCTGAGCGAAGTAGCCAGTTCTTCATGGAAGGAGTACCTTCCCAGTGGGGTGAGCTTCCAGGTTCAGCCACACCATTCCTTGCTGAACAATCCCTCATTCTTGCCATCCTAAAATCCTTGCTGCTCTGCATGGATGGGCCTGCTCAGGCTAAAGGATGGGTTAGGGTTCTGTTTGAGTGGGTGCTTGGTATTTGCAGAAGGTTCTTCCTAGATCTGATATTTTTCCTTTTCCTTTTCTTTTTTTTTTTTTTTTTTTTTTTTTTTTT
>JADRCD010235729.1:0-22037 GCA_019843815.1 Montemys delectorum
GGCAAGCACACTGGTGTATGGCTCCCACCAAATGGGGCTGGAGAGAGCTGGACCAAAGGAGATTATCTAGAGCAGATAATCTGCCTGGCAGCTCACATCCAAATTGTCTCTAGTGAGCTGCCTATGAGGTTTTTCCTGTTCTGTAAAATGGTGTGATTATACACACCTTACGGGCTTGTCCTTAAGTGTTGGGTGAAATTAACATTGGCATCACTTAAACACGAAATTAGTCCATAGCACTTAGCCCACAGTGAAGGCTGCATGGGTTAGAGGCACAGCCGTTCACTGGGGACCAGGACCTGACTCCCACCTACTGCCTGGGAAGGCCAGTTTTGCTTTGCTCTTCTCACTCCTTGTTTCACTGAACAGTAGGATACCTGTGCAGAGACTCTGTTCATTCAGTCACTCTTAAGTTTGTCTAAGCGTAAGTCATTCTTGGTTTAGTCTGAGCAAAGAAGACATGAACCCCTTGGGGAGTTTATGGTCCAGTGAAAACTCGCTCTAGCTCAGCTTGGCATTTACCATGTTCAGGCAAGGGCTCAGGGCTGGACTGAGAGGAAAGGGTGCTCAGCATATCCTGGCGAGTACCTACAGTATCACCAACACATCTCGGCAGGTACTCACAGCACCGTCACACAGCTGGCATGGGCTGTCTCTGGCCCTGGAGCCTTGAAAGCTTCATTTCCTCCCTTGACTCTCCCTACATCCCGAATCATCACAGACATTATTACCTCTTCTCAAGTCTTCCCATTTTCCACCCTCATTACCATGCTCCCGATACTCTGGCATTCACAGGCACTTAATCAGGGTCCTCTGCTGGTTTATTACAGAATCTTCCAGCTGATGTATTTCCCCTTATCTGGGAACTCCACCACAGCGAGTGCCAGTGTTTAAAATCTTTCCCAGGTATCATTTCACTTGTTGCCGACGGTAATTAATTTTAAGAACTGATCAAGATGTTAGAGGGGGACCAGCCTCTGGAAATTGATGGCCATGTCAGCCTAGCCTGACAACAGGGCTTTTTAAAGGATGTTCTGAGCAGCCAGGGAAGGGCTGTCTTGCGATAACCATCGCGGTGGCTGCAGGGATCATCAACACGGGTCTCTGTTGTTAGTTTCATTATTCCAAATGAGCTCTGTTTTGTGACCAATGGATAATTGGCCCAGAAGACATCTTTGCATTTTAATGGAATCAACAAGTATTAAATGGAGACCTCACCCAAATCTGGGCAGCTCTCCTAGGGCTCATCACAAAGAACAGGCAAGCAAGGTGGGTGTGGGTGCTGGAGCTCACCCCTTCCAAGCACTTGCTCTGTGAAGAGATAGATGTACCACACAGCTCTGTCATGGACACCACCAGAGGCACAGCAGAGATGTCCTATATACAAAAGACTGGTTTGTTTGTTTGTTTGTTTGTTTGTTTTCTAGTTGGAGATCAGAAGGGAGAGGTAGGTGTTCTCAAGTGAGAGAAAGTAGAGTGTCAAACTTCAAAAAGGCAGAACACACACACATACATACACACACACACACACACACACACACACACACACACATGCACGTGCATGCACACACAGACCCTAAAAACAATGGCATGCCTCAAGGAAAAGCAGATAAAGTTTGGGGACTGAAGAAAAGAATGCTTCCTAGCATCTCTCTATTGATAAAATCCTGGTTGCAATCACAAGCCCTTTAGTGCCGTTGGCAGCACCAGTCCCCATCAGATTGTCAATCCCAGCATCTTTATATGGGTTACATGAACCTACTCAAGACAGCAGAGAACAGGACAGATGATGTCCCTGCCCTTGTCACCCAGGGCTATTCACGAACATGTGTGTCAGAACACAGTAGGAGAGGGCACTGTCAGCCACTAGGCTAATCAGGACCCAGCAGAGAAAGAACTGTGTGAGCCACTGGGCCAATCAGAACACAGCAGAGAGGGTGCTGTGTGAGCCACTGGACCAACCATTTAATTTAGATTAGGACCAAGATGGTCCAGATGAAGAGAACCCAGAGCCAGGCTAGAGATGGGAAGAAAGAGATGCTTGTACAGAGTTGAAGGAAGGCCGACCACATTCTAAAGAGCACAGAAAAGCTGTGAGAAGAAACAGGAAGGTGCCCAAGACCAGACCTAGATTATGAGTATTATGCTGCCTGCAACAGGAGCCCCAGAAGAGAAATACATGGCTGACACTTAATTTGTCTTATGAGGAACCAACATGGTATTCTAGAATGTACTCTGAACTTTCAAAGCTAAGAGAAGCGTGTCTTTATCTACTTATCATTTCCTAACTATATGTGTTTAGATGGATCACTTCTGATAAAGAGTTCCCACTTTGTTGTAGATAATTTGGGGTTAGCACAGTCCAGGCACAGTTGATCTAACTGGGTCACTGGGAACCTCCAGTCATGGAAATCGGAATGTCACAAGGTTCCACAAAAGAGATGATGCAATTAGGACAACTTGGGGCTGGGAAAGTGGCTCAGTCTGCACAGTGCTTGCCTCAGGAGCGTGAGAACGTGAGTTGACCCCTTGGAAGTCACATTCAGAAGCCAGGTATGGCAGTGAGCTTGTGATCCCAGTGCTAGGGTAGTGGAGACAGGCAGATCTCAAATCAGCAAGTCTTAGAGTAGTGAGACACCCTGTCTTCATTAGGGTTTTACTGCTGTGAACAGACACCATGACCAAGACAAGTCTTATAACAGACAGCATTTAATTGGGCTGGCTGTAGGTTCAGAGGTTCAGTTCATCATCATCAAGGTGGGAGCATGGCAGTGCCAAGGCAGGTGCAAGAGGAGCTAAGAGTTCTACATCTTCATCTGAAGGCTGCTAGTGGAAGACTCATTTCCAGGCAGCTAGAATAAGGGTCTTATGCTCACGTTCACAGTGACACACCTACAAGGCCACACCTTCTAATAGTGCCATTCCATGGGCCTAGCATATACAAACCGTCACATACCCTATTGCTAAGGTAAGCAATACCTGAGACGAAATAACACCCATGATTCTCCTCTGCCTTACACACACACACTATAATCGTGGAAACTCCTCACAATACCCAAATTTCACTTTTCCCCATAGATTTAACTTATTCCAGGAAAGAACATTCTATTTGGCTCTAAAGACAAGATTGAATATACTTTTCCCATTATCTTCTTCAGCCTTAACTTCCTCAAGGAATAAAAGACTTGAGTGGCTACCACAGCAGCCATGAAGAAACAAGGATGACAGACAAGTTCCTCCAGAGCTCTGTGCTATGTGTGGATCCTTAGATTCCTTTGGAGCCCCAAGATCAACAGTCTATCCCACTGTAAAGGGTTAAAAGGGGAGCACACATGTGGTGAGAGGGGAGCACATGGGCCCAGTGGCGCAGACCTCCTGTCTCTCCAGACCTCTATGTTCGGGAAATCCCAGAGCACAGGCAAGCCTTCCATGTCCAGAGCCTAGCTTTGCATCCTGAAGGCCCTCTTAGATTTAGACCCTCACTGCTCTGGGGCCATGGAGCACTGATGTTATTGCCGGATATGTTCAGCAAGAGTCCCTTGAGCCAAGCTGAGTGTATAACACCTCTACAGAAGATTAAAAGAACCAACCAAACAAACGAAATTTTAACTAGACTTCTACCCTAAAGCTGAGCCTATTATCTGACAAGGATGAGCCTGGTGGACAACTACAGAGAAATAGATGTTTCCCAAGTCAAATCTCTACATTAGCATGAAGGCAAGAGAAGCACATACAGGGTTATACCTACTTTGTCAGAGGGTGAGACATGGCAAGTGCAAGGTGTCCTCTCAAAATGGTTCCCAGGCACCGAAAGGCATAAAGTTGACTTACAATTTGTGAAACTCAGAAAGAACAGTCCTCAGGACAGAAAGGGAGCATTGTGGAGTCTAATTTCCCAGAGCAGAGGAGGCCCTAGAACCTCAACATGGGTTTGTATGACCCAGGCAGGCAAGTGCACTGCCCTTCATGGGTGTCAGGGATGTACAGTAAAGATGCTGTGCATTTCTTAAAGCATAGCAAGATAAATGTGCAGGGGTTCCTCTCCACAATGTGAGGAAATACAAGGGCAGGGGGTCTAAATTCCCTTCAACTGGAGACTTGGAGTTCAAGACTACTCTGATCTGAGTGTGGTCTAACCTTAAACACTGTCTGGAACCTTGAGTTAAAGGGAAAAGTGCACTCATAAACAATATGTAGAGTATAATGCTACCTTTATTAAAAAAAAAAAATCTTAGGAGTAAATGTTAGAGGTGTGGTGTGGGAAAAGCACAGTCGCCATGTCACTTGATCCTCCTGGGGTGAGCACTGCCATCACACCTCATGTTATAAATGAAGTCGGTACCTCAAACTTTTCTTCTGCATGACCACCCTTCGCTTCTCGATAACCAGTGCAAACTCTGTCAGCTTACCCTGAGTGCTATTCTCCAGAATTATACTGCATACCACATATCAAACAAGAGGAACAGCACCACAAAGAGATGACCCCCCCACCCCGGCCACACACACACTTCTGCTGGGGACAAAGAAAGAAATCACAAGCAAAACAATCACCGCCGGCTCATAGGCCACCGTCTGACACTTCACTCACTTCTACTTCAAAGTTCTTTCTCCTTGATGTTGAACAGTTTGAAAGAGATGGGAAGGAGGGACAGATGGTGGGGTATCTATTCATTCACCTGACTAGTTTCTAGCTGATCTTGGCCTGCCTACAAATGGATCTCCTTGGCTGCAATCACCCCCTTGGAGAGCCTAGGAAGAGCTCCACCCATCCCAGCTGGAACCATAGCCCCTCCCACCAGAGTCACACAGCAGGCTTCTGTGAAGCCAGACTTCCGGTAGGAGGTGCCCATCCCTGGAGGTCATGATCTAAGTGTGAATCCTGATTGTGCATCGACCTCCAGGTCAAATGTCTGGTTGAGTCTTTTCCTCTTTGCTACTCTGAGACCTCCAACAGTTCATACCAAGCCTCCCCCTTCCCACCCCAACCCCCGTTTCTTCGACAAGGAGCTGTAGCCCCCAGGAACTGACACTGTTCTGCATTAGACTCTGGAACTCCCTCTTCTTCAGAGATCGCCTCCTTCCATTCTCCAAAAGCCAGCCTCCAACTTGGATGAAACCAAAACTCTAGAACTGGCAGGTGAGACACCTCGCCCTCCACTCACCGCCCAAGAGAGCACATCTGTAGACAAACCGACCAGGAAAAGATTTTGAAGTATGAATTTATAAACAATCATAAATTATAACTGGAAAAGAAAAGACAAAAAAAAAAAAAAAAAGCTTGTCCGAGTTAATGCGACATAATTGAAGGGAATACAAAGGGCAAACCTTGACTGTAAGACAAGATGTGACCTCTATCCAACTATCCAGATCCCTTCTTGCCACCAGCAATGGCACCTGCATTCACAGACTCATGCCTTAGGCCAGTGACAGAGACCAGCAGGCCAACGTTTCTGGGTGGTGGGAGACAGTGACCACACATGTCTGTCCTTTGTCACTTCACCACCTTTCCAAGCTTCCCCTTCTGCCAAGCCATCTGCAGGAAAATGTCAACATGTGCTGCTGGGAGAACACGCATTTGCTAATTTATATGCTGGATAAATTCACTCATTCAGTAGAAGAATAAAACTGTGACTGCTCGTCCCCATTCCCTCTGAGAGCACAGACATCTTTATTAATGATTTTAAAGCCCGAAGAAAAGGGAATGCTTGCTCTGTTTACATTTCCCTATATTAAATGGAAGACATTTGCTTGCTGATGGCAAAACACTGAAAAACTTCCTTCTGGCTATGATTTATTACCAAAGAAATTATAGCAAATTGGGATGTGACCATGTGTTCACCTATCAATTACATCACTTCAAAGGGGGTGGGGGGGAACCACCAGAGATTTACATTTTCAGTATTTCCTGCATGTTCAGTGTTCATAAAAAGTATTAAAAATACATTCCCCAAGACTTGCTATTTCACCCATAATGCTCAGCTTCAAAATGCTGCATGTTCTGGTGTTAGGCTGTCAGCAATCCCCAGTACACGCTCACTTTCCCACACTAACAAGAAATATCTTGTCTTGTTCTTACTGTGCTCCTGCCTAGCTTACCAGACTAAAAATCACCGATGACCTTGATTCTGAGTTTGGCCTAAATCAACAAATGAGCACTTGCTTAGAATCAGGAAGGCATTCAAGTTCGGCAGACTAGAGCAATTACAAGCAAATCGGGGCAGGAAGACAGAATACAGCTTTGAGTCTTACCCGAAGGATATAAACCACAGAGTACACAGGAAAAGGAGCTATTATTTTGGGATAAAAATGTAAACAGAGGTTTGCAAATACTTCCCGAACTAGGGAGGAAGCAAAGAGGCCAGGAAAGGTTCTTGTTAGAGCAGTCATTCACTGCCTCTCACAAGCAGACACAGTGGAATCAATTCTACCTCTAGTGCTCTGGGCTAACCTTTAAGTAGGATTGATGTGGGTAGAGAGTAAATCCAGACCAGGTACTTCAAAGCTGTCAAAGGCCTCAGCTAAGAGACATATGTGCAGGGCACATGTGGGTTCAAAATGAAATCCAGGACCTCTCTTCTCCCTTCACGTAAACAGTAGTGGCAGCTGCCAGGATCCCCACAATGTGTCAACAGACCATTATTCTCTGCATTTTTTGGTCTGAGTTATTTCTTCACCCACAGCAGAAGCTTATCTATCATGGGCACTGAGAAAGAAAGAGTAGTGAGGAATCTCTAACCAGTTATTCAACCCGATTAATCAAAATTAAAATGAAGGTCTTTGTGCTCTTAATCTAGAGTCCTGCAGCCAACCACATACAACTTTCGGATGAGGAAAATCTCTTCCTGAACTACATTCACTTAGATGCCAGCCTAACTCAACAGCTCAAGAATCCATCAGCTAGCATACTCATGTAAGCCTAAATATTCCCAAATCTCATGTGTTACCTTATTAATCAGAAATCTAAACATACAAAGACTTCAAATCTACAAATCCAAGAACTGAACTTCAGCAACTACAAGAGACATGAACAAAACAGAGAACATCACAATCAAACTGCTGAAACCAGCAGGAGAGATGAAACTCCCAACAGAAGCTGTTGGGGAAGGAGAATTGTCTCTGAGGGAGAACTAAAAGAGAAGGAACAAATCTCTTGGCAAAACAACACAAGTGAGAAGATGGAAGGGCAAGATCTTTAAAATACCAAAAATAAGGTGTCAACCTAACCTAGAATTCTATACCTAGCAAAAATATCTGCTGGAAATGTAGTCTGTAGAAAGACTTTCTCAGACTTACAAAAACATAAGTAAATGACCATGGGCAAACATACATTAGAATAGTTAATGGTTCAGACAGAAGAAATGTTATCAGAGACTTTCATCTATGTAAAATGTAGATCTATACAAGATATGGGAAGCTTGTTGACCACACAGGCTTACAAAAAATCACCATCTGTTTTAGATAGATAGTTGTAGATTGGTAGGAGGATGATAGATAGGAAGGTAGAGATAGATAATAAATAGATGATAGATACATAGAGATAGATAGATAATAGGTAGACAGATTTCCTTTAACTAATTGTATTATCAAATTATGCTTATTGAGTTCTTTAATATTGCCTGAGTTAAAAAACAAAAAACAAAAAAAAGTTAGCTTTATCTAATCTGCTTAAAGATAGCAAAATCTGAGATAATGTTACTCTCACTAAAGAAGTGTAACATTGGGGAAAAAAAAGACACAATAGAGAAATCAAGAAGTAATTCAGTGTGGTGGTATGAATGAGAATGTCCCCCACAGACTCAGATGTCGGAACACTTTGTCCCTCAGTAGGTGGCTCTATCTGGGGAGATTTCCATGTCAGAAGAATTACTGAAGTCACTGAACGCAGGCTCTGAGGGTTGAAAGACTCCACAGCATTTCTTAGATGTCCTCTCCTCTCTGTGTTGTGCTTAGGGTGAAGAATGTGGGCTCTCAGCTTCCTGTTCTAATAGCCATCCCTGCCTCCTGTGATGGTAATGGACCCTCATCCATCTGGAGCCATATGCCCAAAGGAACTTCTCCTTCTATAAGTTGTCTTGGTTGTGATGTTTTATCACAGCAACAGAAAAGTAACTAATACACATAATAATTAAAAATATCAAAAGACTGGCAGAATTACTGCCATTAAGAAAGCACATGGCTGGGAGTATAGCTTAGGGTAGAACACTTGCCTAACACATACATAGCTTTGAATTTGTCTCCAGCATTGGGGGGTGGGAGAAATTCCCAAATTCTGCAGCGGGTTTACCAAATGTTCCTACCTGCACCAACACTGTGAGTATATTTTTTAAATGTTACCCACTTTCAGAGATGTGTTAACAGTATCTCATAATAGTTGAAATTTGCATTTCCCTGAAGACTAACAATTCTGAATACCTTTTCATGTGCTGAGGAGTCACCTACCCATTTTCTTTTGCAAAGTCTTTGTTCAGCTACCTTATTCATTTCCCTATTAAATCATCATGTTATAAATTATATTATTTCTCTATATAATATAAATGTCTTTGTTATATCTATACCTATACATATAATCACACAACAGATGTATATGAGAATATGTATGTATATATGTATATATTTGCAATATATATATGACACTATACATACATATGTATGGAAATAAACATGTGGTTGCTATAGTACTGACTTTTGAAGAACAACCTTTCTCTAGTGAATTATCTTGACGTTTTTGTTAAAAAGAACTCAACTGTTCATAAGTGTATGAAACTATTTAGAGACTCTCCTTTGTTCAATGGATCTACAAATGTGAACTTATAATTCCTACTTATTTGACCAACAGAAATATTTTATACCCTATTTCTGATGGTCTCAAGTTAGAACCAACCCAAATGGCCATCAAAAGATGAATAGAAAATAGATTCTGTTAAGAGCAGTCAAATATATATATATGTATGTATATGCGTATATATGTATGTATATTATATGTGTGTGTATATATATGTATATAAATACATATATATGTATATATATGCATATATGTGTGTGTATTTAAATACATACACACTGAGCATTGCAGAAAAATCTAAAAACTGATCATGCTAAAAAAAAAAGACAGACACTAAGATCATACACATATGTTCCTATTTATATGTATAACTTGCTCTACCAAAAAGGTGATGAACGGCAAGTCTCCTGGGGCTGAGGGACTGATTGCAAGGGACACGAGGGAGCTTGATGGTGATGGAGACGTTCTCAGTCTTGATTATGGTGGGATTTACAAGCTGCATACATTTGCTGAATCTCAAACCACACGCTTTAAATAGGTGGTTTTTAGTGCATATAAATTATTTCTCAATGAAACTGGGTTTAGAAAAAAATCTCTCCGAGTTTTTATTTTGGACTTCATATTAAAAAAAAAAATCTACCAAAGGTTCTGCCCACATTGATAAGTATAAGAAAACATATTTTGGATATAAAAATGTCATGCTGCCTCTTGTTTCTATTGACTTATTTCTAAAATGTTTTCACAAAACTAATATTTTAAACCAACACTTGAGATTGGATCTAATGGAATGGATGGGCTGCCTTGTGTGCACATTTATAACTAACATGCTTATTGATCTCTCCTGGCTGTTTGTTTTCTTGACTCCCATCAAGTCTGTGGAGCTAGAAGCAGTGGAATGTGAGACCCTCTGCACCTGGCACATGCCCCTGCTCACTTGTGGATCTTTCCTTCTGTGCTGCCACGTAGGGTCTGTAACCTTCCCTCCAAACAGCCTTGACCTGCGATGCTTCTGCCAAGTTCACCTCCAACAAAAGAATGTATGTGAGTAATTGTGAAGTAGGTCCAGCACTGCAAAACCCGAAGGTAATAACCCTAGGGCGAACTGAGGCTCACCCACATCTGCATTTGCATCCTGGTTTGGAGGACACAGAAGCATACCTAGAACCTCTAACACAACAAACCTCCACCTGCTCCCCCGGACCAACACCCTGACTGTGTACCCACGAGTAAAACCAATTCTAAAACACTGTCAGATCACCTAGAGAACCAGTTTTAGAAATTTAAAAGGGAAGTGTAGGGGGTAATTCTGATGCTTTGATCAGGAATCTGCATGTGAATACTGAAGGTCCTGTTCCCCAATTGGTTCTTGAGCGATCAATAAAGATGCTAGTGGCCAATGGCTGGGTAGAAGATGTGAGACTTCTACATTCCCACAGGCAGTCTAGGGAGATGCAAGAGGAGAAAAGGGAATCCCATGCTTTGGAAGGAGAGAGAGCCACCAGCCATGTGAGATCTTAAGTGGAGTGGCCATTGGCCATTTCCCAACTGGGCCTGAGGTAGCAGGCAGGAGATTAGAAACATAACTAAGTTGAGAGTAGATTCAGAGGTGTTGAGCAAGATGTAAAGAAAAGGGCACACTAGCCAAGGGAGGCTTAGAAGTGCCCAGCCACTGAGCCATAAGGAAGGTTAAAAATGAGCTAATGTGCGGTGTGTGTGTGTGTGTGTGTGTGTGTGTGTGTGTGTGTGTCTTTCATCTGCAAATCTACGGGAACCTGGCTGGGGGCTGGTAGCTCAGTCAGCCTGGAGCTTAAAGCAGGGTAGTAGAAACTATATTCTACAGCATAGAGATTGGGCATTTCTGTGTCACAGACTACAAAACAAAACTTGCAGAATACTCTGGACAGATCCTACCTCCAACAAATGTTTCACTTTTAACACCCTAAAATGCCCTCAAACTTTTGGATGAATGTTCCCTCTACATATCATGAAGGGATCATTCTGAGGAGGGGAGAGGGAGGAGTTGAGGAGGGAAAGGTGGAGAAGAGCGGAGGGTGGAATTGAACCAAGGTCAGACAAGACCCCCTGAACTGATAAGGCTAAATCCCACAAGGACAATTCCTAGCCCCTCACCAGTACTGACCCAGTACTCCAGGCATAGCTTAGCCATATTTGTGCAGCATCTCAGAACTGGAAAAACAGCCACACCTTCTACATCCATAGAAAAGAGATGCCAACAGTCCCCAGGGTATAGAGCACATGCTGCCTGCAATGGCTATTCCTGGTTGTCAACCTGACTATATCTGGAATGAACTACAATCTAGAATCAGAGAGCTCACGTGTGATCCAGATCTTGAAGCATAGTGGCCATGAAAAGCTTAGGCCCAGGCAAGGCAGTACAGGCCTTTAATCCCAGGAAACAGAGGCAAGATCATCTCTGAGTTCAAGGTCAGCCTAGGACAAAGCAAGTCCTGATCCAGGCATGGTGGTACACACCTTTAATCTGGGCCACACCTTCTGCTGGAGGCCTACATAAGGACATTGGAAGAAGGAAGATTAGCTCTTCTTCACCTGCTTGCATTACTTGCCAGAATATCTAGTGGAGTCTACGGTCTACAGAAGGCCAGCTGAAACAACTAGGCTCATGGAACTGAGCAACTACTAGATTCTCGGACTTCCCATTCCCAGATGACCATTGTTGGGGAGATGGACTACAGATAGTAGGACATCACAATAAATTCCCTCAATATGAGAGACATTCCATAAATTCTGTGACTCTAGAGAACCCTGACTAACACACCGTCCATACTTATCATTGTCACTAATGCTTGGTGTTATGGAGATATGAACGATCCCTCCACCTTTAAGCATATCAACTTCCACCCATCCAGCAATCAGATTATTGACTGCTGGTTCTCAAACACAGAAGCAACCATTGAATATGAACACTCAAAGCAAATATTCAGTTTCTCTGGAGCCCCTATTTAAACATATTATACTTGTTGGCTGCTGACTGACATTAGGAAAATAAGGACTCTTTGTGGTCGAGCTTCAAAAAAGTAACCTGAAGCAAGTTGTTCAGCTTTGCAGTGGGGATGGGCTGAAGAACAAATTCATTCTTCCCAAACCAATGTAAGGCCCACGTGAAATCCAGGATGCCCCCTCTTCTTCATACACAAAAGGGGAATCTAGGACCAAGAGCCAGAAGTCACCCAAGCAAGTGCCTTTGTGTTGGGCTCAGGGGTATGTCGATGAGTCCAGAAGGAGAGTCAAGACATGTACCACAAAAATACTTCTAAGCAACAGTGGCAACCTGGTGAGCTACTCCCAGACATATTTCAAGACTATTTATATTAGAAGAATTTGGATTGTCTCCCCAAACAGAAATACTGAGAACTGCTAACTGCATGGAGCCCAGGTTTCCGTATGACCTCCTGCTTCCAAAAATCCCATCTTGTTATTTCTAGAAGCCCCTAGAAAGGAAATGCATGAGCTGACAAAAAAAAAAATTCCCAAGTATGACTACCCCTGACAGCTATATTCTACCCAAGCAACACCAGGAGCATGCTGACATCTCTGCCAAGGAGCTCAGTCTCCACAGAGCTCCCCGGAGGCATCCACAAGATTGCTACGTGCAGAAAAGAGTGAATCACTCATCCAAGACTTGGGTTCCCCTCCCACAGTGCACAAGGGCTACTGAGAAGCAGCTATGGAGCCCAGGCCTTCATTTCCAGACCTCTTCACATCTAGGTAGCAGGGTGGGACTCATTGCCACCATCAGGGTAGTTGGGAATAATGTGTGCCACTTTCAAGTCAAATGGGCAAGCAGTGTATGTCTTCTCCCTGCTGTCTCTTCCTGCATCTGCCAGTGATGCATGCTAGAGAGGGTAGGTCCTAGTCCAACATCTCCTGATGCTTAGACACTTAGGACCCAAAGCAGTGTGGGCTATGCACACATATATCACCAGTGTCCTACAGAAGCAAGGCTGAGTTTCTTAAGGTTGCAGAGGAGAGCGTAGCCTTGCCACAGCTATAAGAAGCCACAGATCCAGGTGACAGACAGTGCTTCACCATGAAATGTATTCAGAACCTGGTGATCACAAAATGTCTCAGAATGATGCCTTCCACTAGAAAGGATCTCAGATCTGTGACGTGACTCCACTCTCTCTTGTCATAACCCAGAGACAACTCAGCCCACAGATAAGACAATATCCAGGTCCTATGATTTCAGTTCTTGCTTTCCGAGAGTCAGATTCACTTTACCTATAATACCTGCACAGTGGGGGCCTAGACTTTCCATTACTGTCCACTTCTGAGCAAGAGATAAGCCAAGACATAATTTACCACAAGCCACATCGGGGACACCTGCTAATGTAACATTACATTAGCATAGCACTATGTTTGCTAGTTCTCTTATTACTGAGGTAGAAGCAACTCAAGGAGGAGGCAATTTTGATTTGCAGCTTGGGGTGACACAGCCTATCTGGAAGACTAAGGCATGGCTTCAGGAAAGGGTGCTGATCAGGAAGCAGACAGCTAACAGGAAGTGGGGCCTGCTTGTAAGACATAAAGGCCGGCCTCCAGTGCTCTACTTCTTCCAGTGAGGTTCCATCTCCTAAGGTTTCTCAAACAGCAACACCAGATGCAGGCCAAGTGTTCAAACAGGTGAACTGGTGGGGGGGCATGTCACAACTAAATGACAGTGTGTATGCATCAACCATCTGGGCTCCGCTTTCAGACAAACTGGTTTGCATGAAGGAAAAGTCCCATCGAGTTGGTGATAGAGGAGCAACTCAGAGTAGCTTAGGGTGGCTTTACACACTGAAGAGTCACTACCAGAGTCCTAGGGGACACTGAACTGCAAAGAACCCAGCAGGAGGCCATCCACGAAGAGGAACCTGCAGAGCCCTCCAGTAGAGATTCAGTCTCACTTCCCTCTAGGGAAGGTGCTTCCTTGGTGCCTTCTGGATTTACTAACGGATTCCAGGATACCACAGAATGTAAATTTCCTCAACTGACCACTCATCCATTCACACCTCCATCTTTCTGGAAAAATCTGAAGTAAATCACTAGCTCTATTAGTGAATCACTAGCTCTGTTAGTGAATCACTGGACAGAAATTCTGTGTTCTCCCTCAAATGAGTTTTACCAAGGACTTTCTCCATCCAGTGACAACAGTGTTATGGTTCGAGCATGAAATGCGTTTATCATTGGATGTTTGCGTAAAGGTTGGTGGTGGTTCTTCAGCTGGAGGGAGTCAGTTATCACTGGGTGTTTGTGTAAAGGTTGGTAGTGGGTCTTCAGCTGGGGGGAGTCAGTTACTAGGGATGCACCTTTGAAGATTATACCTTCTAACTCCCCTCACTAAGAGTCACCATATCATACCAACACCCCTCCAGAATCTCTCCCAGGCCCTTCTGCTACTCTCCATCCTCATCTCCATGGCTGCCCCCATCTCCAGCATCCACCATCAGTCCTCACATCAGTCTTTGACACACCCTTCCGTAGACAGCCTTCCCTTGATGCCTTCTAGAGGGCCTTCAAAGTGAATCAAACCCTTCTCTACAGAACTGTATCTAATCAGGTGGTCTCTGCCTTACGGTGAATGCTCTTTAGCCTCAGGACCGATGCTTTTATTATAGTATATTACTGTACTGGCTGGTTTTGTGTGCCAACTTGACACAGGCTGGAGTTACCACAGAGAAGGGAGTTTCAGTTGGGGAAGTGCCTCCATGAGATCCAGCTGTGGGGCATTTTCTCAATTAGTGACCAAGGGGGTAGGGCCCCTTGTGGGTGGTGCCATCCCTGGGCTGGAAGTCTAGGGTTCTATAAGAGAGCAGGCTGAGCAAGCCAGGGGAAGCAAGCCAGTAAGGAACATCCCTCCATGGCCTCTGCATCAGCTCCTGCTTCCTGACCTGCTTGAGTTCCAGTCCTGACTTCCTTGTGATAAACAGCAATGTGGAAGTAAGCCAAATAAACTCTTTCCTCCCCAACTTGCTTCATGGTCATGATGTTTGTGCAGGAATAGAAACCCTGACTAAGACAATTATATATAATATAGTAGATATTATTTATTATAGTACTATAACATATAGTATGGTAGCATTATTACATCAGGTTCCCCTTCCCTCTGCACCCCTCTGTGTGCCCCTTGCCCCATGGTTTCTGCAGTGCTTTAATGGTGTGGCTCCCCCAGCTCTCTCTGTTTTACTCCCAAAGCACAGCAGGGCCCTGGTTTCCCCCAACGTATTCTTTCCTTACTGCCTCTGTCCACTGCTCTGAGCCCCTCTTCTCCGTTCCGTGCCTGTGTGTCTGCTTCCAACCACACTGGAATAGCCAAATCATGAGGAAGGCAGGCAAGCATTTCGTAGCGGGGAAGTCACCATTCCCCCAGGCTGCCAGCAAATAGTGTTTGATAAGGACAATAAACACATGATACTGATCGCACCACATAGAGCTGTTTTCAACATCCCAGCACACAGAGCCAAGTGGCAGGTGATCCGTCTTAAATAGATAGCATTGCTGGCTAACTGATTTCTGCCAGCAGTGTATTTGCTGGGATTAAATTTTGATTTAAATGTATCTTTAGAATTATTATTGAATATACCAAATACTCCACTCACAGGTGGGCAAAAAGATCATCTATCATTCCAGCTCACATCCCTATCAATCCACAGACAGCTTCTTCCTGCCAAATCCAAGGCCAGATATTCCAGAACAAGTTCCCCCCCCATTGGAATATTAAAATGATGCTCGAGCCAATTCCATAATCACTTACCATCTAGTCTGTAAGATTTCAGATCCAGTGCTGGTTTGTATGATTTTAGCAGTGATCAGACAGCGTGTGCCCAGGAGGCTTCCACTCAGACAAACTATATCTGTACAGCCCTTTACAGTCTACTGAGAGGTTTTTTCTAGACTCTTTAACCAAATTTTCAGGTTATCTTCGTTATTACTGCTTATACCTTTGCAGGTCTAAGAAGGATGTTGCATGAAATTGGTACCTGGTTAGAATTAGAGAGGGAAGACCTTGCTACACTCGTTTTTTGTTCAGAATTTAAATGAGAACGTATAATGAGTTCTTCTAGATACGCACCCCACACATACCATGGCAGATTCCTGTGTGGACACCCCAATGCCTTTAAAAGCCCCTTCTCCCTTGAGGCCTCTTGCTCCAGAGCTTGAGAAGTCAGATGCCAATTCAAGTCATAACATAATCCACTTCTGGTCACTGGGGTATCTATAGGGATCTCTCTGAGACTTCCATAAGAATCTTTACTTTCATTATGAGAAAAGAACACCTACATGGCTTGGCCCTTTTTCCTGTCTTTACCAGACATGTGATGTCTGCAGCTAGAAGAGCCATCTTGAAGACAAGAAGCCACTGCAAAGACATAAGAAAACTTTCTGAGAATTGCAGATGCTAACCCTAATGTTGCTGAGCCAGTGAGTTGATAACTCACTAACTAAAAGCTAACTGCTTTTGGACACTTATTAAACAAGAAAAGCCATCTCTAGCTCTTTAAACCACAAATGAAGCGCCTTTGTCCCTGGAAGCCAACCAGTGCTAGAATGTCTATTCTACAGGTTGATTGAGTGAGTGCGGCCTTTGAACCAGACACACCCAGGTTAGCGCCCTTGGTCATTAACTAGGCACTTGAAGCTGAATGAGACACCCGAGCTCCAGTTACATCTCCCACACAATGAAAATGTAGATAAAGCCCAGGTTACAGATTGTGGCTGGGAAGAAGTGACGTGAGTGGGCAAAGAGTATTTGTGGCACCTGTTTGATGATTCCATGGATAATCTGTGACCAGTAATCCCATAGAGGAGGTAAGCACCATGTACCATCAGGAACAAGATGCTAGTCCCCACCTATTGTGATGGCCATTAAAGAAGAAAAAGAAAATAAGAGAGATGGCAACTTGCACACATGCATGGATACATACACACATGCACATGTACATGCACACACACATACACACATGCATGCATATATGTGTGTGTATCCACACACATACTTTGCAGAGATCTGGAGAAATCAGAGTCCTAATGTCCTACCAGAAATGTAAAACAGTGCAGGCATTACAGAAAACAGTAAGAATGTATGTGCACAGTGCTGTGTGTGTGCCCACATACAGCCATGTGTGTGTATGTATGTATGTATGTATGTGTGCTTGTGTAAATGTATATGTGTGTAAGTGTGTATGTGTGTAAGTGTGTGTGTGTGAATGTGTGTGTGTGTGTCCATGAGCGAGCGCATATGCACGCATGCAAGCACTTGCTTGATTGGAGAGAACAATGCACTAGATTGGGCAGGTAAAGTGTCATACAGTGGGCAGAGGAGCTACATCCTAACCACAGAGCGAGGAGGACCACACAGGTTGCCATCAACAGCAACTAACACTATGCTAAGAACATCCAAGATTCTCAAAAAAGTGTCACCTCCTCCAGCCTGAAGCAAATATTTGGAGGTGACAAGCATGAAGGCCACCAGTCCCCTATACCTCTTCTAAGAATGTAGACCTTAGCCAATACACAAACAACTCAAAAGGCCTCAGGCTACTGATGAGCACACACTTGTACACATGCATGTATGCATATACACACACATACACACACACATACACACACACATACACACATGCACACACACATACATAAACATACACACAAATCCTAACTATGCAGAAAGCCTTGATCACACATGCTCCAACAATGGACAGGAGCACTGGGCCCATGTTCAAAACACAATGTCAACCCGAGCCTTGGGAGTACACACTTGTGTCCTCAACACGGAAGACAAGCACACAGTACAAATAATTGAGGAAAAAATATGCACACAGAGACCAAATCCTCCAAAAAAAATGTATTCAACTGAGACCAATTTTAAGAAATTATTTCAAAGTTCTAATTGCTCCAAGAGAGGAAACAATTCATGACAGAAATTGCAATTACCAAAGAAATGATCAGTTCTGCAACAACAATTTTAGTGACATTTATAACACACAAGAAATCATGAAGCTTAATCATTTAAATTTACTGGGACTACAGATGCCGCGTTGAAATCTAATTAAATAGATCCGAAAGAAGTGACCAGCTGAAGAAGCGGCAGTGTGGCTGAACCAGGCACTGTTTCTCAAAGTGGTTCTTGAATGGCCTCCAAGTGGGAAGAGGGTGGTGATTCAGCTTTCCTCCTCAACTGTCATTTGGAAAAAACAGAGACATCCCAGTATTGATCTCAGCTCCTCACAATGGAGTTCACTTCAACTGCACATCACATCTTCCATTGTAATGGTCTTTAGTGCACTCCAAGACAGATGCACGCTCTCCTACTGCGTGCCACTCACGTCTCCCATCCAGACACATCGGACTAGAGAACGGGGACAAATCTCCAAGAGCTGAGAAAGGGGTCACTTAAGATTGAACCATTGGGGCTGGAAGGACAGCTCAGTAGCTAAGAGCACTGGCTGTTCTTGATAACCCAGGTTCCGGTTCCCAGCATCCACATGGTCACTCTTAGCCCTCCATAACTACCTCGTCCTCTTCTGCCTTTCAGCAATACTGTACGCACGTGGTGCCCAGACAAATGAAAAGGCAAAATACTCATGCATAAAGTAAATATTTCTATAATGTTAGCTGTTAAACATCAATAGCTGGGGGAAGCTGTGTAATTCCTGTATGTTGCCATGAATTTTTTATTAAATATTAATAAAAACCCAAAAACAAGATTCTGGTTATGGAAGGGAAGAAAATGCTCAAAGATGAAGAAAATACAGAAAAGCATAAAAGTATAAAGTACAGATTACTTAGAATCTCGACAACAATGTGGAATCCTCCAAAATACATTATGGCTTCTATCCTTCCAATGTATTTCTAATAAATCATTTCATCACAATGTGGACATACCATGTTTATAATTTTCTCTTATCTCATTAAAATTGCATAACATATATGAAATCAATCACATTTAAAATGCTTTCTTTAAATGGCTCTCTAGTGCTATACTTACACTATATTCCCAGTGTTTGAGCTTTCTCTAATAAACTGACTCCTGTTCCAGGGCACACCAATCACCACCACCAAGTTAACTGCGGACCGGGGTCCTCAGACAGATGTTCCTGGACCATGCTGACTCATTTGCTAAGTTTCTCAGAAACATCTTCCACGCTGCATGAACGCCAATTATAACAGGTTACATTTCTATCAACAGTATAGCCAAACCAGGAGACGCCTTTTTTATTTTTCTTTCTAACAGTTTATTATTAAACTTCCAGGGGACAGAGAGACGGCTCAATTTTATATGACTACAGATTTTATGTGCAACAAAAATAGCTTCTGAGTTTACACAGATCCCACCAAAAAATTTTTTTCTGGTATATTTTATAAGAAAATGGTTCAACCATATTTTTTCCAAGTGGGTAATTTAGAATACATTTAGTAATTTACCCTTTCCCCTAGCTTATGCTGGGCTGCTACGGACCGATCTGTTCCATGCGTGGCTATACTCCTAAAATGAAAACCACATGGTCCCAATTAGCATCATCTGAGGACATTTATATCTGGAAATGCAAATCTCCTCTCATTATACATCATTTTCAAAATTTTCTTGGCAATTTCATCCAGTTTATTCTTCAAGTATTTGAGAACAACTTGACACATTCCAAAAAGAGGAAGAAGAGAGAACACCCTGGCTGGGATGTTGATTAGGCAGGGGCAAAATGATACATTTCCTTAGTGAGAACTGACATCTTCATCACTCGCTGAGAACCCGGCGTCGCACATCTCCGTTTATTCCCATCTTCTCTTCTGTCAGTCGGTAAATTTTTGTGATTTGCCTCATATGGATTCAGCCACATTCTTGCTATACTATTTCTGTCCGCTTCATATATATTTTACTCCCAAGGAAACTGCCCCATGCACAGAAAGTCCAAGATATAACCACATTTCAACACTACAACATCAAAGGCAGCTTTACTCTCCAGGGCCTGAGAGAAAGGGTTTCCCATCTCCTGAATGAATGATCACCTGGATGATGTGCAGACCTCACAGCCCTGCATCCATGCAGATCAGAGTTTTCTAGACCATGCAGAGTCTGTGGCTGTTCTCTCATGCCCAAGACTAACATAATACTAAAAACAAAAAACAAAAAACAAAAAATGACATGCAAACAATGACAAGACACCCTCTGATAGTTGTGACATCCAAGAACACTCTTCACCCTTCCTAACCCTCTATTCCAGATGGATGGGTGGCGGGGCGCAAGCAGGCTCAAGTCTTTCCAGAGAGCTTCAGTTTTGAAGAGGCTGACACTGGCTTTGGGGTTGAGCCAGATCTCTCCCTGTGAAAGTCACCTCTGAGTCCCTGTCAAATGCACCAGAGAATCAGAGTGCTAAAGGGAGAATTTGCAGTTAGAGTTTCCATATTTTGCTGCAACATCATTCATATATAACACACTTCACACCTTTGAAGTGGACGGTTCACTGCCTCTTAGGGTAAAATTGTATAACAATTTGAGAACATTTTTATCATACACAGATGAAATTTTATATTCACTACACACACACACACACACACACACACACACTCACTCACACATATCTTGGTTAGGGTTTTACTGCTATGGACAGACACCATGACCAAGGCAACTCTTATAAAGGACAATATTTGACTGGAGTTGGCTTACAGGTTCAAATATTCACTTGATTACCATCAAGGTGGGAGCATGCAAGCGTCCAGGTAGATGTGGGGCTGGAGAAGCTGAGAGTTCTACATCTTCACCCAAAGGCCAACAGGAGAAGACTAGCTCCCACATGGTTAGGATGAGAGTCCCATTGCCCACCCCCCCCACACACACACACAGTGACACCCTTCCTTCAACAAGGCCACACCTCCTAATAGTGCTGCTCCCTGGGCCAAGCATATTCAAGCAACCACCACATATATTCTGTCCACATTATTTTATAAGCCACCTCCAGAACTTTCCCATCCTGGGCACACAACACTCTGTATCTATTAAACAACAGGGTCCTACTTACCCCTTCCATAGCCTGACACTCACT
Source organism: Montemys delectorum (assembly GCA_019843815.1). Taxonomy (NCBI): domain Eukaryota; kingdom Metazoa; phylum Chordata; class Mammalia; order Rodentia; family Muridae; genus Montemys; species Montemys delectorum. The sequence continues at coordinate 20,842 of JADRCD010235729.1, forward strand.
GTTCTGCTGTCTCTGTGGGTTTTCTTTTTTCACTATTCTAAGTACGCTGTGTAAGTGAGTCTATCTAGCAGTTAGTTATCTGTGTGTCAGAGAGACTGCAAACACCAGCGGTCCAGCCATGCTTTCACACACTGTATCCCTTATTTTAAGTGCAAAAACACTGCAAGCTTTTACCCAGAGAAGAGAGGTGGGGCAGATAAAAAGGGAGGAGGAGGGAGACCTGCAGTTAAAATTTCCTACAGTGGGCCAGGCAGGGCAGTGACAGGGACGCTCCCAGCAAAGATGTGAAGGAGCAGTCACAGATGACTTCAAGAGACATTTCACGGTGAGGAAGAATCATTAGAGAGAGAGTGGCAGGACCTGCTGATAGCCTTGGCCACAGAATAAGGGACAATACCTTGGCTGTCACAGACAGAGGACTAGAGAGAATAGATGGGCAGACGAAGGACTGTTAGCAGGAAGAAGGGACCAGCACAAGGAATATGGGGATAAGAGATCATCATGGAAGGTGGAGATGAGCCAATGACATGGAAAACACGTGAAAATGTCAGAACAGAGTCCATCACTTTATACAGTGGATGCATGCTAACAATAGACCAAAGGGAGAGACCTCCGCAGGCCCCTGGCTGCTGCTCTGAAGTAATTCAAAGAAAGAGAAGCCAGCCACGTCAGCGAGAGGATCTGTGGGCGCTTGCCCTCTTTTGGATGTGTGCACTAGCTTTGTACCCTTTGTCTTCGTGAGAAAAACTTCATTCCAAAATCATATTTTCAGATGTTTACATGTGTGCATGCACAAAGATAAAAGCCACAAGTCAGGCTCTGACTGGTGTCTGAATTCTCACTAATAGATCATAACAACAACAACAACAACAACAACAACAACAAAATGTAAGCTTTCCTAGACAAGGAGGTTGAGGAACAGATGGCTTTGTTGCCCAGAGAAGTTAGGAGGTAGACCAGATGATGGTCATTCAGTAACAGGAAAAACATAGCGACTACTCAGGTCTCCTGAGCCAATGCAACTGCAAACCGCCAGTGTCACATACAGAAAGCACAAAGGTAGGGCCCAACACATACCTTAGGAGGCTTAAGAGGAAAGCTAGCCAGTGGCTCTACCACCACACTGCTCTACCACCACACTGCTCTACCACCACACTGCTCTACCACCACACTGCTCTACCACCACACTGCTCTAC
>JADRCD010235729.1:22047-60245 GCA_019843815.1 Montemys delectorum
ACCACACTGCTCTACCACCACACTGCTCTACCACCACACTGCTCTACAGTAAGGACCAATTTTTTCCCATGGAGTTTCTGTTTCCTTATTTGTAAAATCAAGAGAATCAAGCCTAATTCATAGGTCTGGGAAAGAGGTGCTCCAGAAAACAGGGAAAGGGAGAACAAGGAAAGAAGATGGAGAAGGAGTACGGAATGAGACTGAGGTGGGGAAGGGGCAGGACAAAGCACTCTGGGTAGTTTCAGTGCTGAAGCAAGAGTCAGAAGACCTGGATTCTAGTTGTGTGCGGCAGGCCACATCTCTTCTCTTGCCTTAGGCTTCCTCACTCAGTAAAGCGGAACTGAACTGTCAACTTCCAACAGGCAGTTAAGAGCCAGGCAACTGCAGATCTTAAGGAAGCGAGAATGCAGCAAGCTCTCCAGCTCTTCCTGGGATACGAGAGGAGTGGGCGCTAATAAAACAAGCTCACTGAACTTCTGAACAAAAAGCATCTGGGTCCTTAACTGGCCCTACTGTATCACAGGGCCCGACTGTGTCCTGTGGCTAAGCTGCCTGCTTCTCAACACTTGCAAAACCCAAGTTTACGAACAGGCCTGGAGCAGATGGTCTCCCAACCAAGGGAACTCAGACCTAGGGCAGAATAACCAAGCAGACAGAGGAGCTGGAGCTACTGCTCCACACCCACGGGCTCCCAGCACCTCTGGCACCACGCCCTCAACCCAGACTCTAAGGGTATTCTGTGAGTGAGTCCAAGAAGACACACATGAAGAGCCCAGTCAGGCCACCCTTCAGTGAGGCTGGGAGTTCACCCTCCCACCTGCACGCTGAAGCCTTTACGTGACTTTTAAGTCCCCATGACTACACATGCAGGCTGAACATTACCAGACACTGAAGCAAAGCTCTCCAAAGCCAAACAGTCTGACTCAAAGGAGGAAGGAAAGTGAGAAGGCTAGACAGAAATAGCAAGAGATACCAAAATCGTGGAATAAGAATAGTATAATACAAGAAATATGGGATAAACGATCCCCTCCAAAAGCAGAGTTAGAAAGTGAAAATTATATGTTTGCATTTGTCCACAGAAATAGAAAATTTCATGCAGTTTCTAGGAAATCCTCATGAAAAGTCAAGAAGGAAGCTCTTCACACCCAAGAAAGTTCTGCTGAGCAGGAATATACACATATGTAATAGAATGATAGCCTTATTGGCTATCATTTATTAGAGTAAAATCAAGACCTACAAGAAAGGTCACTTTGGCAGGAATAGTCATACAACAGGGATGGTCACATGACTGGCTCTCATAAGGGAATTCTCTGAGTCTGTTGTACGCCTTGATTAACACTTTCTGTCACATTCTTTTAATGCAATGCACATCGATCACACAGGACAGGCTTAGCCAGGACACACCCACATGTGCATATAACTAATTCTGATCACTTCTACCTAGATCATCTGTCCACAGTGCCCCTTCTCCTTTCTCTCCCACGCACTCAACACATGTAGGAGACAACATGCAGTAATGTCTGTCCAGGGCTGGCTTCCCCATGTGGTACACTGATCCTAATCCACCCTTCTCTTGTCCATGAGAGGATTTTGTTGTTCTTTATGCCTGAATAACACTCTACAGTGTGTAGACACCACATTTTCTCTTTCAGTTCATCTGCTCACGGGCACCTAGGCTCGGGCTCTAACCCGGCCATGGGGAACAATGCCGTCATAAAATGGGCATGCAGCAATCTTGGTTGGATGCTGACTTTGCTGCATGCAAAATAGTGAGGTAATCTCCTTTAAGGACACTTCAACTTGCCCAAGAATCTCCTAGCAGACCCAGCTGTACCTTTGCTGTGTGCAATCATCCTAATGGAACTCAGAAGTGAATCCTCAGTCTAAACCATATTATAGGGAATTGTCCATACAAATGAAAAGGTATCGCTACCTGGTTTCCTGCAAGTTACATTTTATACCTAAGTTGGATTCAAGCTTTTAGTTTTACAGCTGTATTTTAAGTCTGTCTCATAGGAGGAGAGGAAGATAAATGTCTTAGAAAAATGATGTCTACTGACCCAGATTTTCCTGAGTGAGAGAGAGAATCCGGGGGTTCTTTCTTACTGAGGCTATTCAGCCTCCAGAGACTTCATTTGTTTCGTGGGTACCAGAAGGGCACTAATGGGCTTTTAATAACCTAGAGAGCAATGAAGTTTGCTCACATGACAGCTGATCCTTGCTCAAATGTCTGACGCTCATCACCATCATCAGTGTAAGGCTGGATCAAAAAGATTCTCTACCAAGGAAGCTTCAGTGTGTCTAAAAGACCCCATCCCATGGTCAGTGATGAGGGCCGCTTTAGCCTGGGCTCCCACGTTTATGTCACAAGATGCTTATACAGGGATGGGAGAGGGCTAGGCAGCTCTGCCCTGTTCTCCTCAAGACCTAAGAATACTTGCCTTCTTCTCCCACTGTTTTCTCCATTTGCAGGATAAACCCAGCTCCCAAAGGCTGGGTTTCTGATTTTTATCAAGTCATAACTCAAGATGTTTATCAGTAGATGAATGACTAAAGAAAATGTGATACATTTACACAGGACAATACTATCCCACTCCATTTAAAAGGTAATAATAAACCATGAGATTCACAGGTAAATGGGTGGAGCTAGAAAAATAACCATCCTGAAGGAGGTAACGCTGACCAAGAAGGATAAATATGATGTATATTTACTTACATGTGGATGTTAGCTATTAAGTCAACGGTACGCAAGCTGCAATCCATACATAGAACCATAGAGGTTACATAGAGAGTAAGGGACTGGTTACAGGAAGACTGGATCTCCCTAGGAAGGGAAAGTAGAATAGGTAGGCATTGATGGGGTGTGGGCTGAAATGAGAGGATCCAAAAGGAAGGGAGGACAAGGGATGAGGGTGATGATGGTGGAGATGAAGGAGTATGAGGAGAGACAGCTAAAACTAAGGGCAATTTGAAGGGCCTTGTGGAAGCCTAATACAGTAGAAGCTTCCTAAAATATATACATCTATAAAGGTGATCTAAATGAAATCCCCAAATAATAGTGGATAAAGCCCCACCTGGACCCCTCTCGTCACCAAATGAAGCTTGTAGTACTGGGAATGGATTACATCTAATCGAGTTCTTGACTAATGGGGTCCCATGGGAACTCCCAAACAACCAGTTACTGCCAAGGCTATTGATGGCCCTCTACAAACAGACGGTGAGGCCCTATTGCTAAAGACAACACCTGCATACCTCACTGAACACTAAGAAGTCAAGCTGGTGCCTACCTAGAGCCATCACCCCTGTGGGTGAGTATTCATGGCACTGTGTGTGCCACCAAAGGAGAAAGGTAAACACCTGCTACAAACCATTAAATCTACAATGGTGACATGCCCTCAAGACATGCTGGGGCAAAAATGGCACCAAGCTTGTAGATATATCCAACTAACATCTGGTTTGAGTTAAGGCTGACTCCACAAGATGGGACCCATACCCAACTCTTCTTGGTTGACCAAGAACCTGAAACTAGGTAACACAGGGCCAAATCCCACTGTTCTTTTTTTTTAAAGATGCACCAATAAAATGAAACTCTTAATGGCACTCTGCTATGCACATAGATCAGTGCCTTGCTCAGTCATCCTCAGAGAAGCTTCCTCCTACAGCAGATGGGAGCAAAGATAGAGACCTGTAGCCAGACAATGTGTAGCGCATGAGACTTTGGGACACTCAACTCTAAATGAGATGCCTCCATCAAATCCCTCCCTTCACAGTTCAGGTAATCTTGTGGAAGAGGAGACAGGAAAAAGTATAAGAACCAGAAGGGGTGGAGGACACCAAGGAATGAAGGTATTTTAGACACAACAAGGCTGGTGCACACATATGAAATCAGACTGTGGCAGTGTGCACAGGACATGCACAGGTCTGTACCAGGTGGGGTTCTAGATTTAAAAGAAGTAGATATACATCCTTATTCCTCACCCAGAGCTGTGTCTAACTGATAGCCAGTTGCAAATAAAACTTAGTTTTCTCCAAGGGAGTCTCATGGGGAAAACAAACCACTCTTAAGGGTAGGCCCCATGCCCAGCAGTAGACACAAACCAAACTCAGTGGTATCTTTGGAGGTTCTTTGTGTAGCAGTTATGGCTTCCAGTTTGGAGTTTTTATGGAAATCCTGTGTTTGTAAATTCTTGTTTCTCTGTGTCTATGTGCGTGCTTTTTCTTTGGCTCATATTCTTGTTTGCTTATGTTCCAGTTTGTTTATTTTTGTTTTATCTTGTTCTATGTTGTTATTATTCCTTAGACACCTGTTTGTTTTCTAAGGAGAGTCAGAAAGGATGTGGATCCAGGTAGGGGGAAGGTGGGGAGGAACTGGGAGAAGTGGGGGAGGGGAAATATATAATCAAAAGATACTGTATGGTAAAACTCATACTACTTAGTAAGGTAAATCAAGCCAACAGCTTTTGCCTCCTGCCAAGCGTAACCCACTGCTCACTAGAAGCCAGCGATCAAATGAGTATTTGCGGACCTACCCTTCCCAGTTTGTAGGAACGGAGTCGGAACATAGCTAATGGCCCAGCTTTGTAATCATTTTAGAGCTCTGACCCAGGTTCTGGTCACTTGGGGACTGGCGGCTGTGTCTTCTGTCGTTTGGAGGCCATCAATCCACTAATGCTAGGTGATTCAGTCAAAAATGAGCTCCAGCTCCTGTGTGGACAAAGGAAAGCCGGAAGCCAGAAGCCTCAAACAAAGGAACCACTCTGTATACGCTACCGCATACATACAGGCTTCTAAACAGACACGTGCATCTGCTCTCAGAGGCTGACCAGCTGGGTATCCACAGCTGGGCAGGTGCAGAGCCTGCAGAGCAGAGAAGCAGGAGCAGCCCAAGAATGAAGCACTCCAGGGCTGCCCTTCAAAGCCAGGAGGTGTTTGATGGACAGCATCACTGTTGTCTGTGTCTCTACTACCGCCTCAGTTCACAACTCAAGAAGCAGAATATACAGTGATGAGCTGGAGCACTCCCTCAGGGCTGAGCTGGAGCACTCCTTCAGGGCTGAGCTAGAGCACTCCCCAGGGCTGAGCTGGAGCACCCCTTTGCTGGGTGGCAGAGCACACAGTGATGATCTGGAGTACCCTCTTGCTGGGTGGCAGAGAACACACAGTGATGAGCTGGAGCACTCCCTCAGTGCTGAGCTGGAGCACACAGGGCTGAGCTGGAGCACCCCCCTGCTGGGTGGCAGAGCACACCGTGATGAGCTGGAGCACTCCCTCAGGGCTGAGCTGGAGCACTCCCTTGCTGGGTGGCAGAGAGCACAGTGCTGAGCTAGAGCACTCCCTTACAGGGTAGCATGCCAGGAACAGACCTCAAGGCCTCACATCTCCAAGCAGGCTCCTCCCACTGAGCTACCCTCCCTCCACCCCACTCCTGCAGATCCTAACTTGCTGCTCTGGGGCTCCAGTCAACTCCCAAACCTAGCTGTAGTCCAAGCCTCTCTCTGCATGAGTTCTTGGTGTGCTTTTGGGAGAGTTCAAGTCACCCATTAGACCTATCTATTAAATGGCAATCACAGCTTAGGGCAAAAAAAAAAAAAAAAAAAAAACCGAAAATCCCAGAGTTAGGCCAAAGAGACTAAGAAATCCTGAAAGATGCAGGAAAGAGCTGGGAAGGTTAGAAAAGGCTGGGCTTAAGATTGTGTCTGTCCGTTGGCCGTGGGATCTGTGGACACTTAACTTTCCCAATTATAGGGAAGTCACATGGTAAAAAGATCCACATGCCTGTACCAAGATGATACATATAGCGTACTCATGGGTGTTGCCTTGCATACGGTAGGTGCTCAATAAATGTTAGATGCAGTATGTGCCCAAGCTCTTACACACTGAGGACCATGATACACTTCTCCAATACCACCTGCTTAGACCAACCCTTGGTGAGAAATGAGGAGGAAAAAGAAAAAGAGGCCTTTGCCAAGGAAAACAAAGCCAGCGCTAATTGTGGCTAATCCTCTGTGTCTTAGGCCCAACAGAAAGTAAGTTTGTTGGGTTATTTTCTGGCCACAGTTCATCGTGCAATTAAACTGCTGGCACTGACTCCCATGTTCCATCTGAAGCAGCTCTCAAGTCCAAACGACATCACATGCTCAGCAGGCAAGCCTGGAAGGAGACAGGGGCTCTGGTGCCTTCACTCAGACCTGCGTCTACAACTGTCAAGTCTCAAGGATACGACATTTCCCAGATGGCTGAAGTCATCCCAAGAGGGACAACCTTCAGGACTCCAGGGCCTCCCTCTCTGCTGCAGTCACCTGTGCCACAGAAAGGAGAAAAACAGACTGACTGGCTCAATCGGCTCAGGAGCCTGTCCCTGGCTTAGGAGACTGTACACAATCGAGATGGGGTGGAGGGACCACTGTGGGGACACTGGAGTGATTGATCCTGGGCAGGTTACCCTCTCTCCCTTTCCCTGGAGCATTCTGCTTTCCCTTGGCAAGAATTATCTCCATTTATAAATTTATAAATTCTCTGCCTGGTCTTCCATACTGAGAACAGGTTTTACACATGTGGGGTTTTGAGAGCTACTCCATCCAGTTAGAGGGCTGTTCAAGAGACTTGGGGGGTTTCCATTTTTCCTTCAGGCCTGGGAATGGTCTACTTAAATTCAGTACATTGAAAATGTGCCTATCCTGTGCTAAAACTGAGCTAGAAGAAACAGTAGGGCTTCAGGATACCTCAAAGGCCCATGAGGATACTTCCCAAGGGCAGGAAGGGAGAACTAAAACAGGCGTCAAAGGCAGACATAAACACTGTTTCCCCAAGATGGTTTATTTAATGGTATTTTGTTTATGCTCTAAAATAACATTTTCATTTTCAAGGTGGTTTAAACCAACCAGCTCCTTGGAAACATAGAGTCCAGCAACTGGATATTGCACCAGCATCCAACCGGCATTTTAAGAGAGGGCATCCAGACGGGACTTCGGACACAGTAAGAGGCCACCGGCAGCTGACAGACAGTGTGCAGCCTCTTCACGCTAATGACAGATTACATGTGGACATAAATGACATTCGGGCCCATGGCAGTAAGTGGAGATCAATAAACTCCAAGAAAGTATATCAGAGAATAAAAGGAACTCAGCTCCAGCTGGGATTCATGCCTAGTTTTGTCTCCACTGTTAGCCATGTTCCCAGTCAAGACTCTTTAAGTTCTTTGCCCATTAAAAAGGGGGATTGAAATAAAATCTCCCCAAAATCCCTTCCAACATGAAAATTCTATGTTCCTCATTAAATTATGTATATGCAGGCCCCACAATCTCCCTCTAGACTTAAATATCACATCAAAAAGCAGTGCCAGGAATTTACTAGCAGTAAAAATCTAAATGATGCTTCAGAATGGTTATGCTTCATCTTTGGGCGAGATGGAAGTACCCACGGCCTTTTTTTTTTTTTTTTTCCTGATGTTCCATGAGCAAATCTGTTAACAGCAGAGGCACTGCAATTAAACCAGACCTAATGATGCAACTAATCAATGCAGCTGCAGAAAATGACGCCACATTAGGATCTCAAGAGAGCGGTTGGACCAGGAAGAAACAAACCCTAGATGTTGCCCAGACAGGAAGAGAAGCCTCCCTCAGCAGGGGCCGGAGTGAAGGCAGTCACTCTTTGGTCTCTGCAGGATCCCACAGGCAAGAAATCCCAGGAACAAGTCTAAGCTGGAGCCTGAGAGACTCCTACAGGAGAGAGGTTTCATGAGGTGCAAGGCAAGAGAAAACTGGGAATATAGCAGCACCATGGGAGATGAAAGGAAGGGAACTGCCTGTGAAGAGCATCCTTCATGGCCACCATCATCCACATCATCGTCTATAACAGCACGCAGGACCTTTGTTAGAGACCAAGTAGTGTATCATTGTATGTATGTACCACATTTTTGCTCATTTTCATAAGCATGAGACGGACACTTTAGAAGTGAACGCTTCTCAAGCCAGGGTTACAACACAGCGAAGATTTTCATAAGAATCGACTGTTTCTACACACCCAGCCAGAAACAAGAACAATCTCAAGGGATCTGAGATGATCTGCCTCTGTGGTGATCTGGATCTGTCCACTCATCCACAGGCTGGGTCTGCTTCTCAGTGACCTTCGCACTCAGATGTCAAGCAGACGTTATCGCCTGGTATTCAGAAGCAAGCAAAGGCGTACTGGTCTTTGCACTGAAAAGCACGTCTGACATTGTACTTCAGAGGCACATGCTCTGAGGCTGATTGATCCCATCCCCCTTCTTACAAACATCCCTTGATTAGGAATCTGGCAGCTTCTTCTACGGTCCCCTGGAGCTAGGAGGGCTGAATGGAAAATCCTACTGTGAGAAGTAGCCCAGGGGGCTACTAATTGCTATGGTTGCCACCTGCCCTCCCAGCTACCTGAACTCTTGGGAAGAGGCCTCAATACAGAGTCTAAATAGAAAATGCATGTAAAAAGTTAAATATATATATATACATATATATATATATAAAATTTTCTAGTGAGAGTGTCATTAACTTAATTTTTCCAATAGCAAATAATTTAAGGACACTTTTAAATATTTTTTTTAAGTTTGAACTTTTCATTTAGAACCAAATGTTAGATTTGAGATTGTGAGGCGTCTCCCCATTGTGCTGTGGCTTGCACAAGATGCACTATACAGCTGTGTCCGACACTTCGTTGGCAACTGTAGCTCTCTCTGTCCCTCCTAAGTTTCCTCCCTCAGGCTGGGCAGTATTCTATCCAAAAAAAATCCCTCCTGGGAAAGGTCAACAGAACAGAAGGGATCTAGTATAAGCTCTGGGGCCCCCGAAACAGGGTAGTGTGAAAGCAGGCAGCCACGTTCCTGTACCTCCTCTCACTTGTGGGTGCCAGGGCCCCACGCCAGGGCACTACTCCTAGGCTCTGGGAGAAGTGGTTGAGGAGGGAAAGGCGTGGTTTTACTCCAGGTCATGAGCCAGAGGCTCTAGTGCTCCTTCCAGCCTGCCAGCCCCTAACAACCATATGCGGAGAAGGATTTCAATGCACCTGGGAGTCCCCACCTTCTGCTGGGTGAGACAGGGACTGTCACCTCCAGACACTCCAAGGCCACAATGTCATCCAAGCATGCCGTCTATACAAGGGTTATACCCAGAAAGTTCACAACAGATGGCCTCTTTGCTGGTCCTGAGAACAAAGCCAGCCTGTTTCTAAGTTTTAACTTCAATCCTATATCAAATGTGTGTGTGTGTGTGTGTGTGTGTATAAGTCGTGTATGTGTGTATGATTGTGTAGGTGTGTATGTATGTATATGTGTAGAGTGTATACTATATGTGTGTGTAATGTTTGAGTGTGTATGTAGTGTGTATATGTGTATAGTGTTATATGCACACGTGTGTGCATGCATGTATGTATTTGTATGTGAGTATGTGTAGTGTATGTAGTATGTAGGAATGTGTAGTGTATGTGTGCATGTGAATGTGTATTAGTGTGTATGTGTGTTTAGTGTGTATGTGTAGTGTATGTGTGTATGTATAGTATGTGTATGCATGTGCATCCATGTGTGTGTGTGTGTGTATATCTATAGTATGTGTGTGCATGTGTGCTCATGTGCAAATGCAAGTACGTGTGTATGTGTGCTTTTAGGTGTCTTTATGTGTGCATATGTGTACTTATATGTGTGCAGTGTGTATATGTGAGTGCAGTATATATATATATGTACATGCATGTGTGTGTATGTGTTTGTGTGTGTGCAGTGTGTATGTATGTATATTGTGTAGTGTGTATTATGTGTGTATATGTGCAGTGTATGCATGTATGTTCATGTGTGTGTTCGTGTGTATGTGTGTGTGTGTGTGTGTGTGTGTGTGTGTGTGTGTGTGTGTTTTCATTGCCAACAAAAGGAAGCAGCAACTCAGAGAGATTTTTCAGCTGCTGGCCATGAGGAATTAGTCTCTAGGCTGTCTCAGCCCTGTGGAAACATGGTAAAATGAGGTAAGAGTTCATCTAATAATTCAATGACCTAGAAGTCTCTAAAATTCTCCAGGAGAGCTGACAGGATGGCTCAGCCAGCAAAGGTGATTATCCCAAGCCTGAGGATTCTGAGGTCAGACTGTGGGAGCTCATGGTGGAGGGAGAGAGCTGAGTACTACAGTTGCCTCTGACTACTATATTCATGCTAACACACACACACACACACACACACACACACGTGTACACACACACACACGCACACACACACACACACACACGGTTACTAAGCAAGGTTAAAGAAATAGTTCAGTGGTTTAGAGCACTAGCTGCTCTTGTAAAGGACCAGGGTTTAGTGCCCAGCACCCACATGGTGTCTCACAACCATTTGTAACAACATATCTGGTCCAGCATATCTGACACCCTCTTCTAATCTCTGTGATCCATCAGGCATGTGTGAGGTGCACATACATACATGCAAGCAAACACTCATTCACATAAAATAAAATTAATCTTTTTTTTAAAAAAACTCTTTAAGAAAGTCAGTACTAAGAAGAGTAAGGTCACTGCTGTGACTCTGCCCGACTACGTGGCTCAGGGGTGTTAGGGGACTGGCCTAGGAGAGAAACTTGGAAGGTTTTGGAGCTGTGAATTAGAGAAGCATGTAATTCTGTGGGCAATTCCGATGGGAGCTAAGAAGCCCAGAATACTGACAGAGATGCAGTGAGCGACACTGTTCATGAGGCTTTGGAAAGGAGGAGGACGACTCTTCTGGGAACATGAGCCTATTCACGATACACAATGACAAAGAATTTACCTGATTTTCTTCATGTTCTGAGAGTCCATGAGGGAACAGATTCAAAGATGATGGAGTGACAAAGCTGTTACACAAATTTCAAGGGAGCTTAGCATTTTGCTGTGTCGTGACGTTTATGCTGTGTCATGGTTATTGCTGGCTTCTCAAAGCCAATGAATGTTAGATCAGAACTAAGGGGGAAAAGTAGAGAACTTTGGAAGGTGTGCTGTCTGGTTAGAAGGGTAAGCTACAAAATGAGATCAAGCAGGAGGAGTTATTTAAAAAATTAGAACCATTAAAAAGTAACCACGTACTTTGCATTGAGCATCACAGAAATTGGCCAGACCTTAGTCATCATAGGCCTGAGGTATGAGAAAGTCAACCAGATGAAAGACTGCTCCTTGAAAATAAAGGGACATCTAGAGCCTGGGAATGTCATATATGGCCTTCATTATATTTAAGTGTGCTCCGACTATCCATAACTTCTCTATGACTTTGATCAAAGGGATATTGGATTTTGTCAAAGGCTTTCTAACAAATCACCTGAGATTATCATGTGATTTCTGAATTTTTTTAGTCTACTTACATTATAAATTACATTTATTGATTTATGGGTATTGAGCTACTTTGGTCATGATGAATCTTTTTGATGTGATTTTAATTAGGTTTGCAAGTATTGAGAATTTTCACATCTATGTTCATCAGAACAATTGGTCCGTAATTTTCCTTTCTTGTGGTGCCTTTTTGTGGTTTGGTTTATCAGGTTAATACTTGCTCATTAAAAAGCATTTGGAGACCCTTCTCATTTTCTAGTTTATGGGTTATGAGCATGAGTTCTTCTTTGAAGTTCTAGAAGAATTCTTCTATGAATCCATCTAGCCCTGGGATTTTTGAATTGGGAAATTTTTTATTAATGTTTCAATCTCATTCTGATTATATATGTTTATAAATTATTCATTTCATCTTGGTTTAATTTTGATACATTATATGCATCTAGAAACTGGCTGTTTCTTTTACATTTTCTAATTTAATGGGATATGTGTTCTTAAGGAAAGGCATTATGCTTTTCTGAATTTCCTTAGTATCTGTTGTAATGCCTCCCTTTTCATATCAATGTTACTAATTTGGGACTTTCTTTCCCTTCCTTTTGTTAATTTGGCTAAGGGTTCTTCAATTTTGTTTGTCTTTTCAAAGAACTAATTCTTTATTTCACTCATGCCTTGTATTTTTTTCATTTCATTTTACTAATTTCTGCCCTGATTTTGATTACCTCTTACCATATATTCTTTGTGGATGGCTTGTTCTTGTTTCTCAGACCTTACAGTGCATTAGTTTATTTATTTGAGGTCTTCCAATTTTTTTATATAGGCACTTAGCATTATATAGTCTAACTTCATAATTCAACTTTGATATATTGTCTGCTCACTTTCATTCAGTTCTAGAGTTGTTTTTAAATTTCCTTCTTAAGTTCTTCAATGAACCATACGTCATTCAATAGTGTGTTACTTAAACACCATGAGATTGTGTACTTTCTATAGTTTCTATTGATATTGAAATCTGGCTTTATTCCATGTGGTCTGATAGACTGCAGGATGTTATTTCAAACTCCTTGCATCTGTTGAAAGTTGCTTTGTATCCTAATATGTGATCAATTTTGAAGAACATTCCATGGGCTGCTGAGGAGAATGTGTATTCTTTGGTGTCTGAAGGCAGTGTTCTGTAGATGTGATACATTTCATGATGCCATTTAAATCCAAAGTTTCTCTGCTTGTTTCTGTCTATAAGAGTTGTGTATGGTGTAAGTGAGGGACTGAAGTCACCCAGTGTCATTGGGTTGGAGCTAAGCCATGGCTGCAGGTCTAACAGTATTTCTTCCATTGAATTGGATGCACTTGTGTTGGTACATATATATGTTTTTAAATTATGTCATGTTAGTGTAGTTGTGCTTTGATGAGCATGAAGTGACCTTCTTTCTTTTCTCTTCTATTTTTGGTTAGAAATCTATTTTATCAGCCGGGCGGTGGTGGCGCACGCCTTTAATCCCAGCACTTGGGAGGCAGAGGCAGGCAGATTTCTGAGTTTGAGGCCAGCCTGGTCTACAGAGTGAGTTCTAGGACAGCCAGGGCTACTCAGAGAAACCCTGTCTTGAAAAACCAAAAAAAGAAAAAGAAAAAAAGAAAAAAAGAAATCTATGTGATCATATATTAAAATTGCTTGTTCCTTCAATCCATTTTTTTTTTTTTTTTTTGGAATGCCTTTTTCCATCCCTTGTCCCTACAGTGATGTCTGTGTTGGATGGTGAAAAAGATGGATCCTGTTTTCTAATCCAACCTGCTAGTCCTTGTCTTTTTGTTGAGTATTTGGGCTCTGGAACCAGGGTAGGACCAGGTCTGACCAGGGAAATGTCCAACGGCACACATAGAATTCCACAAGCCTTCCCACAGGTTTCAGGCATTGGCAGCAGGCCTGCACAAAGAAGGATAATGCGCACGGGTGCACATAGTTCTACAACATATGTCAGTGGAAGCTGTGGGCCCAAGATGGAGACTGGATCTGACCCAGAATAAGGTTCACAGCCACACAGGGAGTCCATACCTCCCTGCACAAGCATCAGACCCAGGCAGGCTGCCCGACGACAGAATCTGACCCTCAGAAGAATATGAGGGTTGCACCATCAGTCTCCAGATCTCAATTCCATGGAGGAAAAGAATACCTCAACTTCACCTGAATTGATTCTTAGAACACTGTAAATAAATCTAATGAAAGAAGAAGGGGAGTACTGAGGTCACAGGTGTGCGCCGTGAAGCTTGGTTTATGCAATATTGGGGATCAAACCCAAGACATCTTAAATTATAGACAGACCAGGTTCCTATCATGAATGTCTTACATTAGTATGGCACGGATGTTAAATTTAATTAACAAATTAACTAACAAACAAATACTGAGAAGTTAGTAACCAAAAAAGAAAAAAAGAAAAGAAGAAAAAAAGAAGAAAGAAGAAAGGGAATTTAATTTTCTGAAGAAAAAACAAAAACAAAAAACAAAACCAGGAGGTCTTTAATCTTATGCTAGACCCCAGCAATAACTCAGAGGCTCCTTTGTTTCACATTTAATGGCTAACTTTTCTCCAATCTTCTCTCCCTCTCTTCTGATAATGGCCCCACTATCTCCCCAGGCCTAAAAGCACAGATCCTCTCCCCATTAATGCTTTGTATCTGAAAGCTGTGAGGTGCCATCAATCCCATTTGTGTCTGGCAGCTATGTCTTCCTATCCATCCCCATTATGCTTGCTTAGGCTCCTACTGCTCCTCCTTGCTAACTCTGTCCGCACCAGTCTTTCCTTCCCACAGCACCTCTGTTGTCCATCAATCTTGCTCAGCCATGCCAGAGTAATTTTGCTGAGCCAAAAGTGATGGGAGGGCTCTTCCTCTCAAAGCTCCCCAGTCCGTGTAGCACTCCACTATCCTGAAGCTACCAATTCCTGACCCTGCCACCTTTGGAAGAGAGAACACTGCCCAGACTTCTCGAGAGCTTTGACCATTCTCCTCCATGATCCTTGGTCTAAGACACAAGGGTATCCTCCAACCTAAATATACACAGATCTGATTTATACAGCATCCTTGTTAAATGCTACACACTCCCCGAGGTCAGAAACCCATGGCCAGCCACTCCATCTCTGCTTACCTGAAGCATTCCCGCACACTGTAAAGTTTTAGAAGGAAGTTGTCACAGAAAGGCTCAGTGTTGCCCCAAGCTCACACCTTAGTCTTGCCAGGGTGAACTCAACACTCACAGCGCTTTCTACTTTGTGTTCATTTTTCTAGGGCACCCATCATCTCCTGTGTTCTTTCATTGTGTTTTGAGACAGTAATGCAAACAGGAGAGTTATGCTAAGCATAAACAGACCCCTGTAATCTACCCCCAGATATCGTGGAAGAGCAACACTAATCCAGCTAATATTCACTCCTTTTAACGCCCCCAAAAATCCACTTTTCATTTGACTATTTAACAAATTTCATCTTAGTAAACATCTTCCCCCTTGATCTATACAAAATAATAAGGGATTTAGCTCATCCAGACTGTATTTAGTCCCACGAAGATATTTTATGCCTCCTTTTGAAATCTTAATCCTGCTGTGGCACATTAATTCAGATACGGATTGTAACGCTGTGGGCAGACTCCACTGATCGGCTCCAGTTGCTCACGTTAGTTACCTTCAGTGAGCACTTCTAGCTAAGTATGCCTGTATTTTTCTAGTTCTAGAGATTAGGACAATTTTACTATCTGTGTTTTATACCAGCGACCCTATAGATTGTTTTGTAAGATGTATTTTCTTTTATTTACTTTTATCATATGTTTATGGGTGTTTTACCTACATGTATGTATACATACCACATATGTGTGTGGTGCTCATGGAGGCCAAGAACAGAGCATCAGAGCCCCAGGAAGAGGGGTTACAGAAGGCTGTGAGCCTCCATATAAGTCCTGAGAACTGAGCCCAGGTCCTTTGTAAGAGCAGCAAGTGGCCTTAAACCATGGAGCTACCTCCCCAGTCCCAAGAACTACCCTCTTTAATTTGTTATGTGTCCAACTAGCAGCCTGCTGGTCAAACTGGAATGAGTATGGATGACCTGTCCCATACAATATCTTCTGGAAGAGTTTTCCAAAAAATCTAGCAATGACAAATGTCTAGGATGAGGCTATGGCCTGCAATGGGGGGTCACGGTTCTATTGCCCGTGTTTCAGATGCAAGCACAGGCTTCCCTCTGCTCACATGACCTCGTACACATGAGCAAGTATTCATCCTCTGCTTGTCCTCTCCACAGCACCGACAGCTCTACAAAAGCCCAGGGTAAATCCTCAGCTGATCTGAACTCCATTTTTGTTCTTGGTGCCTTTGTCTTCGTGAAAGTGCCTACACACAAGTCCAAAAGCAAACCCTTCCTTGTTTCCTGAACATGTCCAGGTGGCAATAAAAATCCAGGGTGAGAACCCACAGGTCTGAGCTTTAGAGATTGGAGGCTGGAGGTTATGTGGCTTCTCCAAGTCAAATTTAGAAGTCTTTTACCAGGATGCATGTTCTTTATCTTCATTCAAAACAACAACAAATGTTAGAGAGCTGTAAGCTGTTTCCTTACATATTACATATTACAAAGAACAGGTCTGCTGAGCAAAGTAGACAAGCTTCTAAATAAAGTCCAGGACCAGAACCCATTCCATCCTTCCAGAGATTATGGATCTACTGTCAATGCAAACACCATGAGATACACCCACCCTCCCTGAGTCTGCTGAAGAATAATTCAGAGACCTTGGAGTACGAAGCCGCCTCACATGCACTTCTCATTAAAAATAACTGTCAATTCCCTGTGTGGTCTCTGTGATTCTCGTGGGTATCTACAAGAAAGTAAAAACAAAAACATTAGCTTTCTTCCCCATAAACAGCCCGTGGGTGAGAAATTCGCTCTCTCTATATAAGACCAAGAGAGCTCAATTTCAAAATATCAAGGCACTGAAAGCTACAGCCATTTTTTTTTGTTCAAACCAGTAAAACAATTGTCCCCTATTTTCTATGTCTCTTGCTGTTATCAAATCTTCACATGGTGAAGCTGTAAGTACCAGCAGAAAAAGGTGTTCATCCATCCAAGACCATGTGGCTTCAAGAAAGAATTTCTTGTAAGCCAATCAGCACTGTGGGCAAATCAAGTAAGGATTATTTTTAGAGATGTCATCATAGTTCTGAAAGTATCCGTATTACATTGCTGGTGCAGTTTAAGAAATAGAAAGGGTCAAAAATGCTGTTTTATATTATTTATTATTTATATTATTTCAGTGCAAGGGGCTCATGAAAAGCATTGACGTTAAAATCATAACCTCAAATTCTGTTCTGACTACTAGACTCATGCAAGCAGACTCTCCACATCCCCTGGGTTTTGCTTTTCTGAGCTAATTTAGGCTGCTTGTGCATAGATGCATGCAAATGTCCACCATGCATGCAAGTGAATAACAGATATTACAGCTCATAAGGATACCATGAACAAAGATAAAAGACAAGTTATTGGGGATTAAAAAACATTATGTAAGGAACCCCAGATCTCAGAATCCATCCTCTGTATTCAAGGCCAGAGCAGGTGGAAATGCATCTTTACAGGACAAATTAAAATCATCATTCTGTGCCTTGGTGTGGCCAGCCCACACTTACGTGACAACCAAGCCTCATCCGGGCTGTGAGATGAGCTAGAGACAGGAAGCCAAGCTTAAGAAGACAAATGCTCAAATATACTGACCCAATGCGGTCAGCATTCAGATGAGGTCTGGGCCAACTGCAGAGCTTCCGTCCCATCATGTTCCCAATACCCCTAAGAATGGGAAGTGTTATCAGAGCATTGCTGGGATTCTCTTAGAATCCACATGTAGGAGCATTTAAGAATCTCATTCATAGCACTGACCTTGAAGCAAATGCCATGGTTCTGAAAAACCTATCTAAAGCCTACTGGAGGAAAAATGCTGGGGAAACTAAACTGGGGAGGCATGGTAGCACTCAGGGAGGCTTGCCAGGGAAATCTCTGGCAGTCACTGAGGAACTCACAATTAGTACTCTGAATCAAAAATGGATATTGATTTCTCTGCAGAAGGCTTAATAAACATGAAAGTCACATGGTTTTCTATATGAGAATATTGTTTTAATTTCAATTTGTTTTGGCCATGGACAAACTAAAGGCCCTTGACCAACTAAAATCACAATGCCTGAATTATGCAATAAACAGTGGATGTACAATCCCAGACCACCAATACTGCCACATCATAACTATACAATGGACTTTTGCTTTTAGATACCAGCAAAAATAAATAAGTAAAAAATAAAAATAAAGAAAATAACGATCTCTGCTTCCTAAATTAAATACCCTAGCAAAACCCATTTTCCTTCCTTAAAGAATATGATTCTTCAGATGCATACCTGTTCTGTTCTCTAACCTCTGTACAATTAGCTCACTGGGCAAGAAACTACGTAGCAAGGAGGCCAGTCTTTGAGATTTAACAGGCTGTCTTGCACACAAGAATTCACCTGCTTATCAATGCAGAACAACATTGCCTGGTTCTCATCCCCCACAGCATCTTTCTTCAAAGGATGTGTCTCTGATAACACAGGCCATCTGACTACAAGAACCAGGGAGAACAATCCTCTCCAAATGAGAAGTGCATGTGGCTAGAATTGTCAACGGGACTTGCCCAGGGTGGCAGAGTCACTCAGCAAGAAGAACCATGCCTTCTTGGTAGATTGTTTCCAGGGGAACACTGTAAACACTGAGCCACCTGAGTCAAACTGGGGTAGTTGTTCTTGGGATATTATACAGGTTTCCTAGGTTACAAGGCCCTTTGATGGCCTGGTATGATATATAAGAGGAAAGCTTACACCATAAAAGCTAAATAAATAAATATAGGAGCATTAAGTAGATAACAACCAGTCAGAGGCATACCCTTGAGATGTTCTAGAACAATAGCAGCTATTTGCCATGAGTTTCAGTGCTGATGTGCCTCACAATGACCAGTAGCTTCTTCTGCCTTGTACCCTCAGCCCCTGAGATTTGAGACCCCTGATATACTTACATCTACAGTAGATCTAAGGATTGACTCTTTGAATCAAACTATTCTATCCTGCAACCAGCTGCTTTCTTCATAGCTTAGGAGTTAGAGCCTAATTTACTTCCTCAGTCCAGTTGAGTAAGCAGTCCTGCATACAAGAGAGGCCATGGCCACAACCTGAAGGCTCTTGGGAGCTGTCCGTGGTACTTAGCCATCGATGCTGCCTGAAGCCTGCCATCCACCTCCAGGAGGTTCTTACCATACCTAAAACTCAGAGTTCTCAACCCAATAGCACTGAATATGTGGTTTTATATTCCATAGGAGACTGGAGAGATGCTCAGACATTAAAGGCGAGGCTCACAACCAAAAATATAGTAGCATAGGACTAACCTAGCTAATAAGTTGTGCATCACCAGATATGGTGCTTACATATACAGATACAGTTACTTCTTTTATTTGGAAAATTTTCTAATCATGTTCACTATGCCTTCTCTATAGTTCTCAAACTGTATTATATGCTAAATATAGACAACTCCTGATCCCAAATGGTATCTTCATATGACACAATCTTAAAGTGGTTTTGACCCACTAACTCAATTAAGATTTTGTATTTATTTATTCTATCAGCAAACACTTACTAAATAGTACTATGGTTGAGCCACAATCATCAGCACTAGGAATATTTACAAAGATAGAAAGTCTTTGTCCTCTAAGAGCAAACAGTAAATGGTGGCATCAAGAGCCCGTAATCAGGGGACCAGCCGGGAGGCACAGGCAACAGAAGTGACAGAGTGGCTGGGGCAGGGTCCTTTCTATCTCCATCTACAGCCAGGAGGTGCGCCTGTTCCACAGCCCTTTGCGCACCTTTCCTGCCAGGGGAGAGCAGGTCTCCAGAGAGTGCTCTGACCCCAGAACTCAGGCTAGATTGCCATTTTCTCTCTGGTGACTTTCTAAGGAGGAACCAGCCAGGAGGCACAGGCCAAAGAAGCTGCAGAGCAACTGGGACAAGGTCCTCTATTCATCCATCTGCACCCAGGAGGGAAGGCTGATCCACATCCCTCTGCACATTGGTCTTACCAGGGGAGAGCTGATCTCCCAGGAGTGCTGACCCAGGATTACAGACCCACAGGAGGAACAAGCTCCAGCCAAAGACAGTAAGAACATCTAACACCAGAGATCAAAAGATGGCAAAAGGCAAACACAAGAATCTTACCAACAGAAACTGAGACTGCTTGGCTTCATCAGAACCCAGTACTCCCAACACAGCAAGCCCTGGATACCCCAACGCACCAGAAAAGCAAGGTTCAGATCTAAAATGATATCTCATAATGATGATAGAAGAATTTAAAAAGGACATAAATAACTCCCTTAAAGAAATACAAGAGAACATAGGTAAACAGGTAAAAGCCCTTAAAGAGGAAACACAAAAATCCCTTAAAAAACTACAGGAAAACACAACCAAACAGGTGAAGGAATTGAACAAAACCATCCAGGATTTAAAAATGGAAGTAGAAACAATTAAGAATTCACAAAGAAAGACAACTCTGGAGATAGAAAACCTAGGAAAGAAGTCAGAAGCCACAGATGCAAACATCATCAACAGAATACAAGAGACAGAAGAGAGAATCTCAGGGGCAGAAGACACCATAGAAAACATTGACACAACAGTCAAAGAAAATGCAAAATGCAAAGAGATCCTAACCCAAAGCATCCAGGAAATCCAGGACACAATGAGAAGACAAAACCTAATGATAATAGATATAGAAGAGAGTGAAGACCTCCAACTTAAAGGGCCAGTAAATATCTTCAACAAAATTATAGAAGAAAACTTCCCTAACCTAAAGTAAGAGATGCCCATGAACATACAAGAAGCCTACAGAACTCCAAATAGTTTGGACCAGAAAAGAAATTCCTCCTGTCACATAATAATCAAAACACCAAATGCACAAAACAAAGAAAGAATATTAAAAGCAGTCAGGGAATAAGGTCAAGTAACATATAAAGGCAGACCTATCAGAATCACACCAGACTTCTCACCAGAGACTATGAAACCTAGAAGATCCTAGGCAGATGTCATACAGACCCTACAAGAACACAAATGCCAGCCCAGGCAACTATACTCAGCAAAACTCTCAATTACAATAGATGGAGAAACCAAGGTATTCCATGACAAAACCAAATTTACACAATATCTTTCCACAAATACAGCCCTTCAAAGGATAATAAATGGAAAACTCCATCACAAGGAGGGAAACTACATCCTAGAAAAAGCAAGAAAGTAATCTTCCAACAAAACTAAAAGAAGATAGCCACATGGACAGAATTCCAGCTCTAACAACAAAAAAAGCAACAATTACTTTACCTTAATATCTATTAATATCAGTGGACTCAATTCCCCAATAAAAAGACATAGACTATCAGATACGTAAACAGGACCCAACATTTTGTTACATAAGAAGAAACCGACCTCAGTGACAAAGACAGACACTACCTCAGAATAAAAGGCTGGAAAACAATTTTCCAAGCAAATGGTCCCAAGAAACAGACTGGAGTAGCCATTCTAATATCGAATAAAATCAACTTTCAACCTAAAGTGATCAAAAAAGATAAGGAAGAACATTTCATACTCATCAAAGGTAAGATCTACCAAGATGAACTCTCAACTCTGAACCTCTATGTTCCAAGTGCAAGGGCATCTACATTCATAAAAGAAACTCTACTAAAGCTCAAAGCACACATTGCACCACACACAATAATAGTGAGAGACTTCAACACCTCACTCTTGGCAATGGAAACAGAAACTAAACAAAGGCACAGTGAGACTAACAGAAGTTATAAAGCAAAATATTTAACAGATATCTATAGAACATTCTATCTTAAAACAAAAGGATATACCTTCTTCTCAGCACCTCATGGTACCTTCTCCAAAATTGACCATATAATTGGTCACAAAACAGGCCTGAACAGATACAAGAAGATTGAAATATAATCCCTTGCATTCTATCAGATCATCGCGGACTACAGCTGCTCCTCAGTAACAACATAAACAATAGAAAGCCCACATACACATGGAAGCTTAGCAACACTCTACTCAATGATAACTTGGTCAAAGTAGAAATAAAGAAATTAAAGACTGTTTAGAGTTTAATAAAAATGAAGCCATAACATACCCAAACTTATGGGACACAATGAAAGCAGTCCTAAGGGGAAAACTCATAGCTCTGAGTGCCTCCAAAAAGAAACTGGAGAGAGCATACACCAGCAATTTGACAGCACATCTGAAAGCTCTAGAACAAAAAGAAGCAAATTCACCCAAGAGGAGTCGAAGGCAGGAAATAATCAAACTCGGGATGAAATAAACCAAATAGAAACAAGAAGAACTATACAGAGAATCAACCAAACCAGGAGCTGGTTCTTTGAGATAATCAACAAAATAGATAAACCCTTAGCCAGACTAACTAGAAGGCACAGAGACAGTATCCTAATTAACAAAATCAGAAGTGAAAAGGGAGACATAACAACAGACACTGAGGAAATCCAAAAAAATCATGAGATCTTATTACAAAAGCCTATACTCAACAAAACTGGAAAACCTGGATGAAATGGACAATTTTCTAGACAGATGCCAGCAATCAAAGTAAAATCAAGATCAGATAAACAATCAAAACAGTCCCATATCTGCTAATGAAATAGAAACAGTCATTAATAGTCTCCCAACCAAAATAAGCCCAGGACCAGATGGGTTTAGTGTAGAGTTTTATCAAACCTTCAAAGAAGACCTAATAACAATACTCCTCAAACTATTCCATAAAACAGAAGCTACTCTACACAATATGTTCTATGAAGCCACAATTACTCAGATACCTAAACCACACAAAGATCTAACAAAGAAAGAAAACTTCAGACCAATTTCCCTTATGAATATTGATGCAAAAATACTCAATAAAATTCTTGCAAACCAAATCCAAGAACACATCAAAATGATCATCCATCATGATCAAGTAGGCTTCATCCTAGGGATGCAGGGATGGTTCAATATATGGAAATCTATCAATGTAATTCACTATATAAACAAACTCAAAAGAAAAAAACATGATCATCTCATTAGATGCTGAGAAAGCATTTGACAAAAATCCAACACCCCTTCATGATAAATGTTTTGGAAAGATCAGAAATTCAAGGCCCATACCTAAACATAGAAAAAGTAGTATCCAGCAAGCCAGTAGCCAATATCTAACTAAATAGAGAGAAACTTGAAGCAATCCCACTAAAATCAGGGACTAGACAAGGCTGCCCACTCTGTCCCTACCTATTCAATATTGTACTTGAAGTCCTAGCCAGAGCAATTAGACAACAAAAGGAGATCAAAGGGATACAAATTGGAAAAGAAGAATTCAAAATATCACTATTTGCTGATGATATGATAGTATACTTAAGTGACCCCAAAAATTCCACCAGAGAACTCCTAAACCTGATAAACAACTTCATCAAAGTAGCTGGATATAAAATTAACTCAAGCAACTCAGTGGCCCTCCTCTACACAAAGGATGAACAGGCTGAGAAAGAAATTAGTGAAACAACATCCTTCACAATAGTTACAAATAATATAAAATACTTTGGTGTAACTCTAACTAAACAAGTAAAAGATCTGTTTGACAAGAACTTTAAGTCTCTGAAGAAGGAAATCGAAGAAGATCTCAGAAGATGGAAAGATCTCCTATGCTCATAGATTGGCAGAATTAATATAGTAAAAATGGTCATCTTGCCAAAAGCAATCTACAGATTCAATGCAATCCCCATCAAAATTCCAACTCAATTCTTCACAGACCTAGAAAGAGTAATTTGCAAATTCATCTGGAATAACAAAAAACCTAGGAAGGAGAAAACTATTCTCAACAATAAAGGAACTTCTGGTGGAATCTCCATCCCTGACCTTAAGCTGTATTACAAAACAATTGTGATAAAAACTGCATGGTATTGGTACAGTGACAGGCAGGTGGATCAATGGAATAGAATTGAAGACCCAGAAATGAACCCACACACCTACGGACACTTGATCTTTAACAAGGGAGCTAAAACCATCCAGTGGAAAAAAGACATTTTCAACAAATGGTGCTGGCTCAACTGGCAGTTAGCATGTAGAAGAATGCAAATCGATCCATTCCTATCTCTTTGTACAAAACTCAAGTAAGTCCAAGCGGATCAAGGACCTCCACTTCAAACCAGATACACTGAAACTAATAGAAAAGAAAGTGGGGAAGAGCCTCAAGCACATGAGCACAGGGGAAAATTTCCTGAACAGAACACCAATAGCTTGTGCTCTAAGATCAAGACTTGACAAATGGGACCTCATAAAATTACAAAACTTCTGTAAGGCAAAGGACACTGTCAATAGGACAAAACAACAACCAACAGGTTGGGAAAAGATCTTTATCAATCCTATATCCTGATAGAAGGCTAATATCGAATGTATACAAAGAACTCAAGAAGTTAGACTCCAGAGAAACAAATAACCCTATTAAAAAATGGGATACAGAGCTAAACAAAGAATTCTCAACTGAGGAATACTAAATGGCTGAGAAGCACCTAAAGAAATGTTCAACATCCTTATTCATCATGGAAATGCAAATCAAACAACCCTGAGATTCCATCTCACACCAGTCAGAATGCCTAAGATAAAAAAAACTCAGGTGAGGCGGGCGGTGGTGGACCACGCCTTTAATCCCAGCACTTGGGAGGCAGAGGCAGGCGGATTTCTGAGTTTGAGGCCAGCCTGGTCTATAGAGTGAGTTCCAGGACAGCCAGGGCTATACAGAGAAACCCTGTCTTTAAAAAAAAAAAAAAACCTCAGGTGACAGCAGATACTGGCGAGGGTGTGGAGTCTTTCTCCTTCATTGCTGGTGGGATTGCAAGCTGGAAATCAGTTTGGCGGTTCCTCTGGAAATTAGACATAGTACTATCAGAGGACCCAGCTATACCACTCCTGGGCATATACCCAGAAGATGCTCCAACATGTAATAAGGACTCATGTTCCACCATGTTCATAGCAGCCTTATTCATAATAGCCAGAAGCTGGAAACAACCCAGATGTCCCTCAACAGAGGAATGGATACAGAAAATGTGATACATCTACACAATGGAGTACTTTACTACTCAGCTATTAAAAAAACAATGAATTTATGAAATTCTTAGGGAAATGGATGGATCTGAAGAATATCATCCTGAGTGAGGTAACCCAATCACAAATGAACACACATGGTATGCACTCTCTGATAAGTGGATAGCCCAGAAGCTTGGAATACCCAAGATACAATCCACAAACCACAAGAAACTCAAGAAGAAGGAAGACCAAATTGTGAATACTTCGATCCTTCTTAGAAGGGGGAACAAAATACCCATGGAAGGAGTTGTAGAGACTAACTGAGAAGCAGAGACTGAAGGAAGGACGATCCAGAGGCTGCTCTACCTAGGAATCCTTCCCATATACATTCACCAAACTCAGACACTATTGTGGAGACCAGCAAGTAATGGCTGACAGGAATCTGATATAGCTATCTCCTGAGAGGCTCTGACAGTGCCCGACTAATACATAAGTAGAGACTCACAGCCATCTATTGGACTGAGCGCAGGGTCCCCGTTGAAGAAGCTAGAAGAAGGACCCAAGGAGCTGAAGGGTTTGCATCCCCTTAGGATGAACAACAATATGAACTAACTAGTACCCTTAGAGCTCCCAGGGACTAAACCACCAACCAAAGAATATACACGGTGGGACTCATGGCTCCAGCTGCATATGTGGCAGAAGATGGCCTAGTCAGTCATCAATGGGAGGAGAGGCCCTTGGTCCTGTGAAGGCTCTATGCCCCAGTGTAGGGGAATGCCAGGGCCAGGAAGCCAGAGAGTACCCTCTGGTAAGCAGGGGGATGGGAGAGGGAACAGGGTTTTTTTTGGGTTTTTTGGTTTTTGGTTTTTGTTTTTTGTTTTTTGGAGGGGAAACTGGGAAAGGATATCATTTGAAATGTAAAAAAAGAAAATATCTAATTTAAAAAAAAAAAAAGAGCCCCAAGTCAGCACAACAGTGTACTCTAGAAACTTTGGCAAGCCGGCAGTGAGACCACGGTAGTCCCAAACAATAATTAATCACCTCATGCTAATGAGAAGTTTGTAGGAAGATTTTCTTATCTACAGACATGCTGCAATGACCTGCTTGAAACATGAGCTAACCTGACACCAACACAGGAAGCTCATTGTCAACACGTACTGCTAACTAACGCTCAACTATTTCAGTAATATTTGAAGACACTGCAACAATTATGCCAAAATCGTCATCCATTTAACAATCCGGGGCTTCTCGATTTAACTAAATACCCATAAGAACATAACTTTGAGAATGGTTTATCTGAGGGGGAAATTAGCTGCAATGAGGCTTCGTACAAGGCTGCTTCAGAGCAGAGACTCACACAGAAGCAGCAACCTGAAGAGGTCGTTATGAATCTTTTAAGGGAAGATCAAAGGAAAAATAGACAGGAGTGGGTCGGAGCAGAATGATGTGAAGCAGAAGCAGAGCTGATGTGGATCGGAATTTAGATGGTCTGCGTAGGCAGGGTGCCCCTGAGAATAGGATGCGTCTGGGCTTGAGATAAAGGGTTTCTCTCCATGGGGGCAGCAGGAGAGCACGGGACATCCTCAGACTTCCTAACTCGGTGACACTCTTAGAGGAATTTCTAGGCACACCAGGGTTGAGGAATGATTCAAACCATGTTATACAGATTGACTTTTGCTTCTAGACAGGCTGCTATGTTCAGCCCCACGGAGGGATGGCTCATGGGAAAGGGGTCCTGGAGTCACACTCCCTCTGAGTAGTCAGTAAGGATACGGCACTGTAAGTGTTTTGAGTACCTACTGTGTGCTAAAAAGTACAAAAATCATCGGAAATGCAACTGCTCAAAAGGCTGTGGCCAATGCTAACAGCATTGCCATCTACAACAAGGACATGTTGGCTTTCCAAATTACCTCAGAGAAATAAGAAGAGGACTCTCTCCCCAAAACGAGATCAATCTCCTTCAGTTCTAAACATGTGGGAAATAAAGAAAAAGGCACAAAATGAGAAAAAAATCCAAAGAAAGTGACTCAATCTTGATGGTAGTTACTAAAAAGAAAGAGTGTAGCCAGCATGCTGCCAAGAAATGCAAGTAGGCACTTCAAGAATCGTGGAGGTGTCTCCTCGATAGAGTGTGCTCCTCCGTAGGCAGAACACAGCATCGTTGCTCCTTCTTCTAAAATCAGTCTGAACTCTCTTTTTGAGGTCACAGAAAACAGCCATGGGAGGAAGGACTAGACAAGTAACTTACATGAAGACACACAAGGGTCGTTTACCTTGCAAGGTTCAAAGCATGAATGCATGAAGAGGCTACAAGCTTCACCTGCCATTTCCAGAAGTAGCTTTATAGCCAGGCTTCCTTGACCAAACCAGAGGAGTCTCGAACACAAAAGAATTAACTCTATTTTCTAAACATTCTACAATGTGTGTCTCTGTGTGTGATTGTGTCTCTGTATGTGTGTATCTGTATGTGTGTGTATGTGTGTGTGTGTGTGTGTGTGTGTGTGTGTGTGTGTGTGTGCGTCTTTATGTGTTTAAAAAAAGCTAAGCAAATTTTAAGTAAAAAATTCTAAGTGTTGCTTGGGGCAGCACTGTTCAGTCCTGGGTGTCTCCATCTTGAAGAAATCATCCGCTGTTCTTGAGAATGTGAGTGAATCTTGGCTCCTGGTCAAGTTTCCTAACACAAAGTAAGAACTCATTTTACGCATTTTAGGAAATTTTGACTTATTTTTTCAGTTATCTCATTCTCTTACATCCAAATCCCTTCTGGGGAAATGCTTTTCATTTCTAGTATTGGTGACTTTCCCCAGCAAAGACAAGAACACATTTAAGATTCATGTGTGTGTCATATTGTCCCTTTGAGGAATCACAGATGGCCTGTGGGTATAAGGGAGATGTGAGCATCAGACAGAAACACACAGACCAGCTTCTAGCTAATTTTAGAATGCTACAGAAACATATATTAAAGTGAACTTTAGCAGTAGCTGGGGCAGATACTTTGGGCATATTCTAAGTCCAGGAAAATGGACTGCTAGCTTGGTTGTGATCATTGTACACGGTGTTAATGTCAGGAAAATGGCCAATATGCCAAGGAGAATCTAGAATGTGTGCCTCAGATTCTGGCTTCACCTTGCTGTTCCTGCACAAGCAGCTCAGTGGATTGAGCAGCGCTGTGAACCAGCCCTGATAGAACACTTGCTACCAAGTGAGTTTGTTGTGACAGTGTATTGGCCCACACACAAGGGCTTCCTGTTGCCCCTGTGTGGATGTGGGTACATGAAACATGCAATCTCTTAGGGATCAAAAGCAAGGCTTGTTACTGAATTTAAGGGCAAGGGAGATCTTTGAAGGTTGAAACATGAGCATTTATCAAACTAATGCCAGATACAGCAAGAGGGTCCTATGGCCGGAGCCACTCGTCTCAAGAACCGATGTTCCTCCTGAGATACAAGGGCACCTCCCAACTCCACAGCTTTAGGGACTTACCTTCAGTGAGAGTTAGCTCTGAGAGCAAAGGAATTGTGACTAATTCAAAGCTTGCATTTAAGATGTGAAATCCTCCTCTGGGTCTGTATAGCTTAGCCATGTGTAGCATAGATTCAAGCCCCAGAGATTAGCACATGTGGCGTGGGTTCAAGGCTGGAGATTAACGTGTGTGGCATATGTTCAAGCTCTGGAGATTAACGTGCATGAGATGGACTCAACCTTTAAAGATTAATGTGTGTGCCTTGGGTTCAAACTCCAGCACTTAACATGTATAGTATCGGTTCAAGCCCCGCCATACCTGTGCTCACACACAATTATTTAAGGGTTTTATTTAAATGTTATTTAATCCTCTGTGGCATTATCTAAGGCACAGCCTGGAAACTGAAGTGATCCCCGTCTCTCTGTACTGTTTCACCTGAATGCCGCCCAGACTGGCTACGCTGTGGAGGAGGGGATGCTCTCCAGATTGTTCATAGGTTCTTGTGTCCCTAAGATAGTTAACTATACTATCTACAAGATTGCAGCCCTGTTCCCCAGGAGCTGCTTACAAGCTGGGAGAGATAAGGAAAAAAGATAGAGTTGTGGTATGCCAGAGAGCCTGGAGACCTAAAGCAGCCAAGGAAGGTTTTATGGGAGGGAAGAAGGGATGGAAGGGAGGGGAGGGAGGGAGGGAGGAGGGGAGGGAGAGAGGGCAGGAAAAGGTGCTGAGAGAAGGAGAAGGTGCCAATGCAGAAAGCACAAGCCTACTGAGACTTCAAGTAAACACACCCTTCGTGAGCAGAGTCCCAGAGGGGAGGACAGTCAGTCAGCAGGACCAAGCCACAAAGGACCTTGAAAGCTAAGCTAAGCAGCATGAATGTGATTTGTTGGTATTGGGTGATCTTTGAAAGCACTCCGTCCGTCACCTTTGAGGTAACAGGAAGAACAAACACGAACCTACAAACCAGTCTGGGTTGAAACAGCTCGGGCTGGAGAGCCAAGCATGCCTAGAAAAGTGCAGGGGGCTGGAATAACATCCTAGGGCTGGCCTTCTGTACACGCTGCCTCTGTGTGCGAGGCCTCCTTAGAGGACCACCCTGCCCAGTGCATTCAGCGGCTACAAAGGAGCACAGACTCAATCTCCACGGCTTTCCTTCCCTCCTTTGTGGTCTAACTCTACAGAAGACACAAGTCTGTTTGTCCAGCTATCCAACAGGTTCAGGCCAACTTCCAGATTGGATGCTTGGCACACAGACAGGACGTCAGCGACTGTGTCTAACACAGTTACAAAGACTCTCCAGGACCAGCCACGCTGGCCGTCCGCGTGTTGCCCTTGAATGTGAGAGAATGTTTTAAATGAAAGCAAACTCTACCCTGCACTACAAGGCGCTGTATGGCTCACGCTTTCCTGCCTCCCTGTACCACAATCTCTCTGCCCACTTAACACACTCCAGGCTTCTTCCTTAGACATGCCAGGTGCATTCCCACTTCCTGACCTCTGCGCTTGCTCTTCCTCTCCTCAGTCCTTGACTCTGCTAGCTCCAGTCAAGTCCAGTTCTTCACCAAAGCATTCCTCAAGGAGACAAGCCTCGCCATCCTCGCCACCATCTCTGCCCTGAGCTCTGCCACAAGTGCTAAGACAGTATCTGTTGTCGATGCCCTCTAAGACCCAGGCGCCCCGGCAGGGACCGTTCTGGTCACACATTTATCCAGTGTCTACAAAAATCTTAGCACATAGACACACTCGATAAATATTTGCTAAATAATGGAATACTTAATTAATCGATCTATGTCTTAGAAAATACATGAACTTTGGTACATGAGCTTAGGAATGTGTGACACTCACACCTATCTTACAGAGACTGCAACAATAGAATTTCTAGCTTCTTTTAGAGTGTCCGCATCCAGAACACTGACAGCCGGGTGTTGGGTGTGTTTACATCAGACAGGGGAAAGCGGCAGGAAGCTTGCTGAATACAGGCCATGAGAAAAGAAACTTCTAGAAATGTCGTCATTAATGAAGCAGCTTTTGTGGAAACCCCTTGGAATGCTGTTAACACGGGCAAAAATTAAAAGAAAAAAAAATCCTCCTAATTGAATTTAAGAGCTGGAGAAAGGGCTAAAGCTACCAGCATTCCACCACTATTGAAAGAAGAGTCTCCTGAAAGACCTGTGCTGTAAGTCATGGCACACTCTGGGCCTCTACCTGTGTGCTGTTCCTTTCCTTAGCTCTACTGGGGTTTTATGAAGAGCAGACCTGCCCAGAAGGAAACCTTCTGCTAGCCTAGAATCTGCAAATTTCACCTCCGTCTTACTCACAGACACCAGGGAGGAGCTACAGGAACTGAATGCCCCTCTGATAGTGTGAAATCTATCTCCCAGCCAACCACCCTGTGACGTAATAACAACTCCCCGCACTTGTACAGCCCTGGATCACTTGCAAGCTCCAGCATCCCATCTCCTCGCAAGCTCCTGGGAGGCCAGTGTTAGTCAGCAACACTGGCATCTGGCAGGTGGAGATCCTGCATTCCACAGAAACCAGGGCCTTAGCCCCAAGTCTAGACAGGAGCCCTAAGGAAAACACAACCAGGATCCTCTGGCTTCACTGTGGAGGCCCAGCTGCCTGGAAACTGAACAGGCTCTGGGTAGAAACCTAAGAGAGCAATGGGACTACGGAAATGTCCCAAGAACACGGCACAGATAGACAAAACGCTACGCCTTCTCTGCGCCTCGGTAGACAGCCCCACGCCCACATGCACAGGGGCAGCACTAATTGGTCTTGGTGTGTGGAAAAGGTTAATTAATTCATAAATTAATTAAAATTTATATTTTTCTATAATGAATTCAATCACCCCAAAAGAGTATGAAGAGGGAGCTAGAGAAATGTCTCGGTGGTTAGGAGCACTTGTGGTTCTTGCAGAGAACCTGGATTCGGCTCCCAACACCCACACAGTGGCTCGCAACCAACCCAACTGCAGCTCCAGGGGCCACAGTGCCCTATTCTGACCTCCATAGGCACCAGGCACACACAGGGTGCACATACAAACGTCTGTGTATACACATATACATACACATACAATATAGACAGACAGACAGACAGACAGGCAAAATACTCATACACATAAAATTAAAATAGACGAAAGACTGAAAAGAGGTCTGAGGGTAGTTATCTAGGGAATCACTAATATTTAAGGAATGGATGGAAAAATCTCGCCTGGGGTTAAGGGGACAGAGCTGGAGACATCAGAGGGCTGACGTCTGAAGCCTCGAGAATGCAGGGGTATTGAAACCTATAGAGAGCGAGCAGGCCCCAAGAATCAGAGACTCGAGAGTTCGTAGTACAAGGGGACAACAGAGCAGGCCATCTGTTTGGGTTATACTCATAACTCAAGAAAAAAACCGACATGAATACATGCTCTCCCATTTCTCCAAATTTAGCTTGATAAGCTGAATGCAAAACTAACACACTTACGTGTGTTATGACTTACGATTCCCCCACTGGGCTTAGAACACTCTACCTGAAATCCTGCCAGCTGAGAAAGGACATCACGAGGGCTAAGCAGGACAGACTACACAGAGCCTTGGAAGATAAGATCCAGGTTGCATCCAAATGCCTTCTCGACGGCACAGACACTCCTAGGTAGATGTATACTTTTGAAAGCATAAACTGATCTTTTCCTAGGGGCTCAAATTAGATTCTTGTTACCTGGGAAAGCTCTGTCGAGCCAGAAAGGATTTTTCCTGTGAGACATAGTTCCAGAGGCCACACCTGAAGCAACATTCCATGTAATCACACACTCACATGTCTTATGGCCAATGCTCAATTGTAATAGGACCCCACTTGGCTGTCTGACCATCCCTCCAAATGAATCTAGGCCAGCAAGCCATGGTGATACAATTCCACAGGGCTCAAGAAATGGGCAACGATCAATTCTGAGGCAAGAGCTGGGCAAGCGTGCCAGAAGACAGGCAAACAAACCACATGACACAACTTCGTTCCTCCAAATTTTGTTCTGAAATATGTTCTCCACAACCAAGGACTGGTTAACACACTCTGGTACTGGCTTAAACACTCACCACAGTATAATCAGAGAAATCAGAGTCATGTGGTCAAATGAGAAAACAATGACTAATTTAATTTCATCCTGCAGACGTCGAAAACAAGCTGCAATCACGGCAGATACTGCCCATTATACTCCCAAGCCACTGTCTTTTATGTTCCTGATTGGCTTTTATTCTTGACCACAAGAGCTATCAGCTGACTTGGAGTTTCTCCCAGGGCTCTAGGTAAGCATACTAATTCAGTGCATTGAGAAGCTCACACCCAAACAAGACAATGGCTAGACTTCTCCTAAAGGCCCAAGCTGATCCTTTGCCCAAATGCTCATGCTAATCCCTTCTCCATGTCACTGCCCTGTGCTCTGGTCAGCCATAGGGTCAGTACACAGGGACTTTACGGGGGAAACTGAGCATGATTCCCCATTACAGACTTGCTTCAGAGTGACACGATGCTCCAGGATCACACCAAGCAGGCTCATACCACCCTTAGACAAGCAACCCATCAGCCTCATCTGCTAAGTGGACATAGGAACACTATCCAAACGACAGAGATGAAGTCAGCAGGAGGCAAGAGTACAAGAGATGAGTGATCAGCGTGAGATTTTGTTTATATTAAGTTTCCATGATCACCACTATGATACCTAAGATATAGGGGAGAAAAAAAAATCGTATGTTAGTTATGGCTATGTAACAAATTATCCCCCAAACTTAATGGCTTTAAACAAATAAGCATGCATTATCCAAGTTCTGGCCGATCAAGAATCCAAGAGCATTTCAAGTCTAAGCCTCTGCCTTGAGGGTTCTCACAGGCTGCAGGCTAAGCATCTGCAGGGTCCTCTCTGAAACTAAACAGGTTAGGTGTGCTTCAAAGTTCATCCCCATGATCACAGGCAGGACTCAGCCACTTGGAGGGACGGAGCCTAGGCCTGAGGTGCCTGCCTAGCAACTAAACCTCCCCTGTTCCTGACTGGACCCCATGGGTCTTTTCTGAGCACTGCACCACGGCAGCTGGTTTTCCTCACAGCAAAGAGACACGGGAGCTAGCAGAGGTGAGGAAGGGAGGTGCTACATCTTCTGAGGCATCCGATTGCAGAAGCAACCTCTTGTATTTCTGCTGCAATCAGTTCACAAGGAGCCTAGAAGGTTCAGCTGGCCCTATGGATGTTGGGAGGGAGGGTGACACTGGAAGACATGGACACCAGGAGGTGGGACTCCAAGAAGGCCATCTTTCTGATCTGGAAAAATGACATCTTTTCAGGGAGCTCCTGTTGCTTTTCCTTTTGAATATCCTCCCTTACATGTCTAACCCATGCCAAACATCACACAAAGGGCACAGTAAGCTGGGAAATACAAACAAGCTCCTGCTCACGTGAAGCCTCTAATCTAGTAAGAGAGATAGATAGATAGTAAAGAAATAAGACATGTTTATTTAATTGTGCCATTTTTCTTTATGAGCTCCATAAAGAAAAACACATTATAAAATTACAACTACAGAATGATCCCCCATGGAAGAAATCCCTCTGAAATCCTCTTGCACATGCATCCAAGAATGAGGAAGAATTAACCAGAGATAGGCTAGGACCAGGAAAGAGGACAGAGGTTCATATAAGTTCACAAAGAACTAGAAGATGAGGAGGCATCTGAAACCTGGCAATAACTCCAAATCCAGAGGGGTACAGGATTCTGTGAGCAAGTGAGGGATGCTGTCTATTAAGCAAGGAGGTAGGAAGTTAGCTAATTAAATTCATGTAGATCTCATAAGTTCTCCATGGTTTGGGTTACACACTCGCAAATTAAGTTGAGTTAACACAATCCACTTTGGTCTTAATGCTCACAACTCAGCCGCAGGTCTCTGTGGGAGGTTTTATTGGCAGAGGCGGCCTCTGGGAGGGGGTGAGAGGGAGCGAGAGAGCTATGGGATCTGGGCCTTGATGTATGCGCCAAGGGATGTGTAGTGGGTGCCATGGTGACGGTCTCAGGAGCAGCGCTGTCGCCTAGAGATGACGTGTC
Source organism: Montemys delectorum (assembly GCA_019843815.1). Lineage (NCBI taxonomy): Eukaryota > Metazoa > Chordata > Mammalia > Rodentia > Muridae > Montemys > Montemys delectorum. The sequence continues at coordinate 56,013 of JADRCD010235729.1, forward strand.
TCTGGGTCTAGGAACTGGCTGTAAAGACACCTCCAGCTGTTCACGGATGTACCTGATACCGTGTGTGTGTGTGTGTGTGTGTGTGTGTGTGTGTGTGTGTGTGTGTGTGTTTGTGTGTGTGTTTGTGTGTGTGTGTGTTTGATACCATATATATATGTGTGTGTGTGTATGTGTTTGTGTGTGTGTACATATATACATATAATACATATATATTATTAAACTATGGACATTATTAAATGATAGCATGCATTGACTCAACCAAAGTCAGATCTCACTCCAGTGGTTGCTGCTTGGCAAAAGGCACTCTCTTTAGGATAACAAAGACTCCGATCTAATTCCATTCCATAAACTCAATCAATTTTTACATAAATAATGCCAATAACTGATTCCGGGATAATGAGTACAGCTCCCTGGCAGGAACAAGACAGAGCCATCCAGGATAAAGATGCTTTTCTTTTGATCCCTGTGGTTTAGATGGAGAAGATGCAGCCTGGTGGGTACTTCAATGAAGAGCTTCTTCTAAGGCTTTCAAGCCTTGCCAGTGCCCTCCTGCTCATCGGCAAGCCACAGGGTCCGCTGTCCAACAATAACAAAAAGGACACATTCTAATACAATGGAAGTTTATTACAGCCTATAAGGGAAAAAAAAAAAAAAAAAAAAACCAACGCATCCCTATAGCAGTATTAGCCTTGGCTGACACACCCACACCGTAAGCCTATCAACAGAGAGCATCCTTCCTATTGACGCTTCGGGTACTGTCAGGAGTAAACAAGTACATAATAATACAATTAAGGCTCAAAGGTACTGCCCGCTTATTGAGCTCAAAAACCGAGCTCCAACCACAAACCAGCTCTGGAGGCAACATGCTCCAGCCCCACGGCTCCTCTTCCTAGCCCAGGATGGATCCCCCAGGTAAAAACCTACAGACAGAACAAAGCAGGAGCGATCAAAGTTGCTTGCTTTCCCGGGGCAAGAAGCTGTAATCAGATAAAACTGAGGGAGAAGGGCCTCCCACACACATGAGAAACCCCTTCCAGGAGGCTGTCATACTGCCTACTCACAGCTAACGTCCAAAATAACACGGAGGAGGGGAAGGCAAGAATGGAGTGCTCAAAGAAAAGTCCTTAACAGAGGAGTCTGTGATGCTTTTAAAGTCAACCTGGGAAACTACAGGCGTCTACAGTGCTTGCTGGCTGACAAAGCAAGCCTCTGGCTACCGTTGAAAGAACTGATCCCCGCCTCCACTAATTAACCTTCTAGCCTTTAACAAACATCTTCAGTCAATTAATTAACAAGTGATTATTGAGTATCAATTATTCATCTAGCACCCGACAGGCTGGCACGACGAGGTCCAGGGTACATGGCTTACCCTCAGGGAGCATAACATTGTAGCTGGAGAGGAGAAAGGGCTGGGGTCTGCTTCCCAGAGCCTACATCGTCCTGGGAGGCAGGGGCTAAGGCTTTCAGCAGAAAAATGTTCTAGCAGTTTAAGTACTTTAAAAAAAAAAGCAGAAAGTGATCAGAAGGCTTGGGCTATCCACGCTTCGTCCAAGTGTGAATACAGTTCTGTTGGGTATGTACTAATTTGTGTAAAAAAAAAAAAAAAAAAAAAAAAAAAAGCAGGGTAGTAGCGCACAGGCAAGCACATATGATATGGGGAGAATGGTTCTAAAGAACTCAGTACCCCTAGGGCTCCTCTGAGCGTTTGAAAACAAACACACAGGGAGTCAGCTCATGGGACAGAGGCTCCGCTCAGGAAGGAGCACGCTGTATGTTCCTCTCTGTCAGTGCTCTGATGGCCCAGTGCAGTGTTCTGAGGGCTTCAGTCATCCTGGTGGGCTACTGTGTAGAAAACATCTCCTCTCCCCTGTGTAGAGGTATCGTAAGGCTTCCTGATGGGCTGCCCCGCTCTGTAAGTTCCAGCTCCCAGGGATGTACTTCCACCCACAGGACTCTCCACCCACACAGGGCACAGTGAGCCACACCTTGCCCTTGACACCTGTCCAGACACTGTTTACAACACCTTCCGTGTCTCCTTTTCTGGCTAAAACCCTCTGTGGACACCCCTTGCGAATGGGTAGAGGAGCACGTCCCAGAGACAGAGCCGAGCTCTGCAACTCCCTGTAGCACTAAACACATATAGACGCCCAAATACACGCAGCTTGCCAAGAAAACAAAAGTACAACGTACGCCGCACAGAGGATCTCCTCATGATGGGCCGTGCAGCCGGCTAATGAGGGGCACAGGTAACAGGAGGCAAGACAGCCACGCCTGGACCCTGGCTCACTAGCGATGGGCCTCTGTCCTCCCTACAAGTGAGCGAAAACAGGGATGAAAACAGCTGTTTCCCACAGGGCTGCTGGGAAGCAGATGGACAGCTAGACAGAGTCCTCAGACCAGAACCGAGCCCAGAGTCAGTGTTCATGAAACACTGGCATCATTCAGCAATAGCTTGATCTTAATTAACCACAATCTGTTCTGTGGGGTCTCCAAATGGGATGATCTCAGAATAATCTATTCAAAGAAAAATACATGCTCAAGGAGTCAATTGCTATTCTTTTTTTTCACATAACTGTGTGTCTGTGTGTGTTTAGTGTGTATGTAAGTGCATGGTGTGGTGTGTATATGCCTGTGTGTGTGTGTGTGTGTGTGTGTGTGTGCGCGGTATGAAGTGTCAGTGTATGTATGTGTATTGTGTGTGTGTGTGTATATATATATATATATATATATTATCTGTGTTGTATGTGTGTATGTTCTTGCTGTGCCTCTTAAAATACTTCACCAGCTTCCTCACTAAAACAAAATATATAGTAATGCAACCTTCTTTACTCGGCTCCTGCAAAGGCTCAGCAGATAGGACATAAGCCCTGAGCACATGGGAAGCTCCTGATCGGGAGTAACCCCCAACACTGTATGAGTGGGGCAGCCCATCCATCAGGCACAGAATAGAGAGAAGGGTACACCCATGCTCTGGCGTGGCTCTGGGGTGGTTCTACCATTACCCAGACATGGTCCTCTATTTGGGGGTGTGCCAGAAGCCAGCAGACCAGACCCATAGAAAACTGCAGCTCAGCCCAGTTTTTGTCTGGGAGGCCATGGACCAACGGCAAGCAAGATGGTGCTCACTCCACCTCCCAACAGAGAAACGAGAGGCTGAGAGCGAGCTAGGTGATCAAGGAGGCTGCAGCTTGCAATCAGTGGAGAGGTAATCACCTGCCACGGGGCCTGAGGGCAGGGGAATAACAGGGCAGCATGATTTAGTTCAGTAGATTGGGCAGGAAAGAGACAGGAAGCAGCTAACAAAGGAGAACAGAAATGCGACAGGTGACGACATTCCTCTAGTCACAGCTCGGCCTAGAGTCACACTTCCTCTGCCACAGGGCTGCAGGGCGGCTCACCAGACACCAGCATTGTGAACTGAGCTCAAGGTGAGACACACCAACAAGGACTGGTCCGTGGCTCTAATGGCCCCGAGGCTGAGGTCTTTGGTGCGGAGAGCCTTCCCAGGTTATCTTTCCTTGGATGCCCCTTGACTACTTCATCTAAAAAAAAGGGGGATCTGCCAGGGAGCAGCAGGCCTAGACATAAAGCAAACATTCAAAAAATAAAACAAAACCCATAGAAGTTACCAGGAAGGAAAGATGTTCAAACAACAGGTGCATAAAAGGTGTACAGTGCGCACTTAACGTGTCAGTGAATTCTCCTTTTTCTATCGTCAGGAGGAAACTCAGTGTGAACTCCTAGCTGGGAAGGCTTTGACAAGAGGGAGACTGAGAACAGCTGAGGAGGGACAGGGACTCGCTCCATAAGGCCACACCAGCGTGGAAGGCAGTGGGAAGCTCTAACTGGCACATAGCCAAGGCAGGGCCCTCCTGGGCTCCTGCGTCTGAAGGGCCCCCACATCCGTGATCACCATTGCATTTTCCATGATAGTCAAGTGAGGGAATCAGCTAAGGTAATCACTAATAAGTCAATGATTGTCATGTCAGGAAAAAATAAGCCAGCCTAAGAAAGAGGTGTGTGGGAGTGTGTATATATATGTATATGCATGAGTATTGTGTGTATGACTGTGTATGTGAGTGCACTAATGTGAGAGTGTGTATTAGTATGTGTGTATTAGTGTATGTGTGAGTTTTGTGCACGTATGAGTTTGTGTGTATGAGTGTGTTATGTGTATGTATGTGTGTGTGCATATGAGTATGTATGTATGAGTGTGTATGAGAGAATGTATAA
>JADRCD010235731.1:0-19514 GCA_019843815.1 Montemys delectorum
GCTACTCTAACCTGAGCTCACATTTTGCTTTCTTCTCCTGTCCAATGCTCCAAGTCTCCAGAAAAAGAGAAGATTAAGGAGAGACCGTGACCCAAAGTGTTGCACCAAGTCTCCAGATGCCCCTTGGGACTATCCCCATTGCTCTCACATCCTTCTCAGATGCTCCTCAGACCCCCCTCCATCTGACTTTTCTACCAATGAGTCCCCAGTGTCTTTCAGCCCCACAGAAAGTTGGTCTTCGGGAAACCTTCTCCAAGTGCTGAACTTGGCTCAGGCTCTCCTCCACTCTGCCTCAGAACAACCACATGAAGTGGAAAGTGTCTGTTTACATGTCTGCCCGTCTCACCAGAGGATGAGAACATCACAGGCAGAGCTAGATCTTACACATTTCAGCATCTTACTGCCTGGCCTCCTGCCAGCACATAGTGGGTACTCGATGAACATCTGTATAATCTACCTGTAAGTGAACCACTGGGCAACTGGACCAAAGCTTGCTTTTCCCATCCCCATCTTTCTCCATGCCTGCTGCATATCAGGTTTTCAGACTCACTTTACAGCAGGACCAGGATGGAAGATGTTAAAGCATACATCCTTAGGCCCCTGCCTAGAAATCAGAACCTGCACCCTCCCCCCACCATTCAGATAAGTAACTAGGTTTTGGAGCCATTGCTTACACCATATGGCCAGCGACGGCTGAACTAAGCAGGTGGGGGTGGGGGCAAGATGCTTCAGGAGAAATGGAGAAGAAATAGCAGCAATCACTTTAAGGTCTAGATGTGGTATAGTCAGAGGGGAGGGGAAAGAAATAGAAAGAAATGTCTCATCAGAAGTACTGGAATTTTAGCTTTTTAGTGCAAACAACCTCAAGCAAGATAAATGGAGTGAAAGACTTTAGTGCAAAACTCCAGAGCACCTGTCAACCACCTCATTCCATCTCTTTCAAGAAAGCAAGTTTGAAAAGAAAAAGAAAGGTGGGGGTACGGGGTGGGGCAGATCTTCTTAACTAAAGCCTACAAACTTGATTCTCTGGTAAAAGCCAAAATATCTTTGATAACACATTTACACACCTATAAAAACAAAAGTTCAGTGAGAAATGCCAATAAATGATTCCAAGGTTGTCTTAAAAACCATACAGCTGAGAAAACATAAAACATCTCTCAACTTTTCAGAGAAACTCATTCCCGACATGGAATGCTGGCGCACGGTAGAAATGCAGCACTTAGACTGTGAAAAGTAAAGACAAAATTTGCCCCTCGTCCTTTCCTTTCAGTTGATTTCTTTTTTCCTTCTTTGCAAAACTGACACTGGCAGACATGGGAGTGCTGTAAGTTTATCACAAGTCAGGGAGGAGCTGGTGGTGAGGAGCGGGGATGAGGATGGATCTAAGCTTTGGATGACTTAGCATCTCCTTGTAGTCTGGCTCCATGAAGAACTCACAGGGATGCAGATCAGAGGCTGGGGGCGGGGGGAGTGAGGGAAGAGGAGGGGCAGTGAGGAGGGAGTGAGAGAAGGACAGAGACAGAGAGACACAGGGAGAGAGGGGGAGTGGGAGGGAGAGACAGAGACAGAGAGACAGAGACAGGGTCAAAGGAAACTGTAGCAGGGCTCATGTGAAACCAGGCTTAAGGAGAGTATTTCATGCATTCCAGAACCAAGCCACTGGTAGGGAAAGAGGAAATATATGAGGCAGTTAAGAAAGTACCCCAGTTGCCATGGGATCCTGGGGCGCCTTCAGGGTGGGTTTCTGTGCAGACCTCCTGCCATCTGGGGTCCCCTTCCTGCCCATTCCTGATCCTGTTGGAAGCTCTTGTTAGCTCAGCTTTTCCCCCCTGGGCACAGTGAGCAGTTGCTCTGTTGTAATTCCAGTTCCAGTGAGCTTGGTTCCATCTTTAACAGTTCTTATGTTGTTATTAACTTAGTGAGTAAGTAAGAGGTGTTTGGCTTTTGAAACGATGCCACAAACTTTTCTCTCTCATCTCTGAATGATGTCAGCCCCATAAACGGGAGAGCTAGAAGAAACAATAGAGGGTTTTTTTTTTCTTTTCTTTTTTTTTTTTTTTTTTTTGGTAACTCTTCCAGAGATAGACTCTTCTGGTAGTCCCTCCGCTGCCCAAATCTAAAATAACTTCCATTATCTACCTCAGTGAGAAGTTCTCTGAGAAAACTTAGGAGGTGAATTCAGACCTAAGTGAATTTGGACGCATTGACTTTCAAACTCCCAAATATGGATTTAAATTCAAAACAAAACTACCGTGAGATGGGAAACAATTCATATGGACTTTCAGCAAAGAAACTCTAGGTTTCCTGAGTGTCTGAACCAGACGATCCAAATAGGGCTTAGAGGGAGTGTAAAAGGTAAGTTCCTTGAGCTCTGAAGAGCCCAGTTAGACGTCTGGCACATTATCAACTCAGCCAAGCTGAAGACCCAGCGAGGGCCTCAGTTCAGCAGGATGGAAAAAAAAAACCTTCAGTCACCACTTTCATTAGGACTTCAGCACACTTAAACTTGACAGAGAAATGATGAAATGTAGCACCCCTGTTTACCTGCTGACAGCCAAACCATGGTATTAATTAATGGTTCACAGGACCCTGGCCAAGGCCTGCTTTCCACAGACAATGCTGTTGCTTACACAGCATAATCTTAGCAATGAGCACAATTAACTTTGCGCTTCTTTTATGGTCTCCACCAACCAATGTGGTAGAGAGGCAGGCGTTGCCATGTGCAATCTTCAACGGCCTCCCTGGTAGTTCTCAGGCCATTCTGTATGGAGCAGAAAAACAAGATACCCTGTGCTAAGTGTTGCAACGTTTGGCTCAAAATAGAGAATCCAGAGGCTCAGCCAAAAACATAGAGCCTGTATTTCTAAATCCTTAGTTTGTGTTAATTTTTTTTTTTTTTTTGATTCTCCTACCTAGGCTACAATCACTTTTTCCCAGGGGTTATCGAACTCTTAAGAATTTGATTTGAACACCAAGTTCTGAATACTCAGAAGCCAATGGTGAGTAGCTGAAGCAAGATTTTTTTTTTCAGTATGTACTTCAGCTGCTTCAGGCTACAGGAGCTCACGACAGACTGGAGCACCATCTAAGATGAACTGTTGCCCAAAGAACACACGATTTATTCGCTTAAAAGCATAACAAAAGGTGATGGGGAGATGGTTCAATTGGCTTGCCTCACACCCATGGCAAAAGCCAGGTATGGGAGGAGAAGCTTGTAATCCCATCAATGGAGCAGTCTCAGAGATGGGTGGCTCCCTGGAGCTCAGGGATCAGCTAACAGGAGTTGGGTAGCTCCAGGTCCTAGTATGAGACCCTATCTCACTTACATGGGAAGTCATTGAGGAAGATACCCAAAATTGTCCTATACTCTGCAGACATACAGAGAGAGAGAGAGAGAGAGAGAGAGAGAGAGAGAGAGAGAGAGAGTTTTAAAAAATAGCCAGGCAAAAATTGAGACTACCTAGCAAGAAGAGCAGCAGGTCACTGCCATGCTTAAGGAAGCACCCTACACATTTTTCTTTTTTCTTTTTTTAACTTTTATTGCATTATGATGAGAAAAATTACATGATTTCAATTTGTCTGATTTTGTTAACATTTAAAAACGTATTTTAAGTAAATAGAATTAAATCACATTGTTGTTTCCCTTTTATGCCCCAACTCCTCCCAGAGACCCCCTCTTCAATACCTACAATATCTTTTTTTGTCATATTCCTTAAAATTTATAAAGTATTATAACAATAAAAATAAGTATTATAAAAGTTGTTTGATATAAAACAACAATCAATTTAAACAGCATTATGTAGATGCTCGTCTACAGCAATACTGCAAATACATATGCTTTTCTCAGTATAAATTTCAAATAACTCCAAACATATTAACTGTATATTTCAAAATAATACATCACTTCTAGTATTTTCTTAAATGAACATAAATACAACACTACACATTTTTCTTGCTCAGCACTTTTATTGTTACTTTGTTCTTCTTGTATCATTCTTTGTCTTGTCAGAGTCAGGACTTCATGGAGTAGTCACTTAGCTCCCAAACTGCAGCTTGGGACTTGGAGTTTGGAAGTGTGCAGAGGATTTTCAGCTCCCATCAGTATATATCAGCACATCAAAATACGGGGCCTGCAACAGAATGAGCATAACTTTGCACGGAGAAAACCCTTGCTTAAATAAATGCGTGCCTATGGGTGGGAAATAATCACACACATTGTCCAAGTGTGCCCATCCTCCCCCCTTACAAGTGGAGAGAACAGCACCCCAGAAGCCCCCTTGATTTTGAGACATCACATTCAAGTCTGTAACATGCTTCCATAGATAAATCGTGTCTGATGGAGACTTTTGCTGATTGGTGTTAATGAACTGGCCCAAATAACAGGGTGCATCTCTTGCTGTTTGTATAGGAGGGAGGGAGAGAGGAAGGGAAGGAGGGAGGAAATCAGAAACAGACTTAGAGAGAGAGAGAGAGAGAGAGAGAGAGAGAGAGAGAGAGAGAGAGAGAGAGAGAGAGAGAAAAGAGAGAAGAGAAGAGAAGAGAGAGAGAGGTTCTTATGTATCCCAGGCTAGCCTAAAATTGGCTATATAGGCAAGGATGACCCTGAACCCCTGCTTCTATCTCCTAAGTATTGGGATTACAGGCAGATGCATCCACACCCGGGTTAGACATGATGCTGGGGATGGAAACCAGGGCTTCCTGGCAAGTTAATCAAGCACTCTCTCAACCCAACTTCAGCCCCAGCCTTGGGCTGCATCTTCTCTGGAGAAACATCAACTACAAGACCTATGCCCCATTCTGTTACTCTTTCCTTTACTGCCTGGCTTTCTTTGATGTGAATTTGGGCAGAGAGTAACAAACCATGGCAGAAAAGGACATGTCCCCCAGTGCACAGGTCTCTCTCTCTTCTCCTGAGTTGTCCTGACAACCGGTTTAAGGTCAAGAATATGGTAGCGAAGCCCACCTTAGCATTGACTGAGGAGGAACACAGGCAAAACAGTGCAGAGGTTTAACAGCACGTGTCTAATGTATGCTGGAGCCAGGGTTTCCTCCATCCTCCTTCACCATAACCTGGAACGTGCTAGCAAGCAAGTCTGAATTATATCCTAAGGCGGACTTGCTTTCCAGATGGGAAGAAATCAGCGGAAAGATGCTTAGATGATTTAGTCGGCGGAGACACCCGCACCATCTTTCCTTACCCATTGCTAAATAAGTCCCACTAATTTTCTCGATCTGATAAATGGCTGATAAAATCAAAGGAACATGAAGTTCAATGTTCTTGTCTCCCAAATGAGGCCTAAAATCTGTGTTTGTTTGCATATGCATTTCCAAAATGAGTAATTTAAGATTGCACTGTTTATATCGCTTGTTGCAGTCTGCCTTTGGGCGTGAGGAAGAGAGGCCTCCTCAAGAAAGTTTTACATGGTCCCCTTTACCTATCAAGCCACCCAAAGGAAGGCAGGTGAAACCTAGGAGTGACATGGGAAAAGTTAATGGGGACAGGATGTACTACTTCCTTCTCATGATGCTGATCCCAGATATATGGGGCGGGTGTGGGGGGGAATTGGGGTGAGGGCAGTGGGGATCACAGCTTTAAGTATGGCAGAAGTAATCAGAGATGAGTAAGGAGTCCTATGTAATCAGGAACTGCAAGAAGGAGGATTGTGAGTTCAAGATCAGTCCTACTGAGCCTGAACTCCATAAAACCCTGTTTCAAAAACAAAACAGCGAAAATCAGAGAACGGTAAATCAGTACAGGATTATCAGAAAATGCCCAGCACTACTTATCTTAAGTAGAAAAAAAAAAGTTGATGCCAGGCATGGTGACATATACCTATAATTTCAGCCCCTCTGCAAAAAGCCTCATTGAAGAGTTTCCTTTGGCAAGCTGGAGAGGATCACTAGGGCTGGCTGCACAGCCAACCTACCTGAATCAGTCAGATACAGAGTGAGCGAAAGAGCCCCCCTCAAAAAATAAGGGACAGAGAGATAGAACAAGATACCAGGCGTCAATTCTGACCTCCAAACAAGTGCATCCACACACAAGTGCACACACAAAGAATAAAAAAAGCAAAGAAACGTTCAGCTTCCTGTCAATGCAGACACTATTTTGGGACAAGGATCCCTGATTCCTATAGGATTTGGCGCCCCCACCCCACCCCTGTCTTTCATGGAACAGAAAAGAATTACCACATCAAACCAGATTGTATCTCTGTCCTAGAGACTTGACTCACTCTAGAATTTGGCCTCTACCTTAATCTCTGCTCTAGTAACAAGGAAGTTAATAGTGTTGGCTTAGGGAATTGTTGATCGTCTATCATTTAATCGTTCAGATTGGTAACCATGCCTAGAAGAAGAAAAAAAAAAATAGGAACAAGAGACTTCTACAAAAGTTACTTCCTGCTCTTCTTGCGCATTCAAGCAAATGAAAGAATTCACCATTCTCTAACTATGTTGTTCTAAAAAGAGACTGATCCATGCATGGAGCTGCATACACCATCCCAGCACTTGGGTGGCAGACAGAGGAAAACTGTGAGTTTGAAGCCAGCCCCAGGTTCGTAATAAATTCCAGATTAGGCTGAGCTATATACCCAGCCCATCTCGAAAGGAAGCAAGCAAATAAACAAACAAAAAATTTAAATGCATAAACATGAAACACTGCAAGTACATTCTGAGACTTTTATATTTGGGAGCTAAAGCTAAGAGGGGAATGAGTAAAAGAAAATTCATCCAGAAAAGCCATTGCTTTTAGTTCTTTTTGGCAATGGAGCTTCAAGATCGATTGGCAGTGGCTTGATATTTTTGGAAGGTTTTCTTTCATGATGAGGAACCTATGTGTCAGCAGGGTATAGAAATGCACATGCCCTGTACAACAGGGCAGGAGGCAAATCCTGGCTGGGAACTTCTGATGCTTTGTGGGACACAGTTTTTACTGGTCCCGTGGCCCACAAAGACCTGAGCTAGGTGCCAATGAGAGCAAGAGGCCATGGCTCCTCTTGTGTCCTCTGGTATCCCCTATACCTGGGTTTGCTATGAGTCCCTGGCATTGAGACCTACTGTTCAGGGTTTCTTTTTACCTACCTATCAACAAAAAGAATAATATACACCTTCCTCCAAGAGACATGGCCAGTCAGCAGAATTAAAAAAAAAAAAAATGCAGGTCCTTGTAATTAAAACAAAGTATGAATTAAAATCATCCCCAAATAGAAAACAAGAAATATGTTCACCTCTGTATCTGTCTACCACCACCGAGCAAAGGTACAATACACAATTATTCATGGCTGAAGGAGAGATGAATCGAGAGCAGGCATCCTGGGCTCTTCAGTCCAACCTGTCTTCTCCCGGCTTTGCTGGGAGCCCTGAGGCAGTTTTCTTAAGTACTTCATGGTTCAGGCTGCTCACCTGTAAAATGGGTATAATCATACTCACCACCTCACCCCTAGTTAATTAACAATGCATAAAGCTTTTGAAAATATACAGTGCAGAGCATGTGCTAATTATTATAAATCCCCAAAAGCGCCCCAGTTCAATTTTTAATTACCTATATATTTTATTGAAAATATATAAAACACTTCATAAAATTAACCTATGTGTCAAAAATTACTGCTTGCCTGTACCGTCTTGTTCATTCTTCTGCCAGCACATAGCAGTAATTTCCTGAACTAAAGTAATAATTTCATTTCAATGGTAGAAGTTTAACCCATCTGAGTAGGTTCAACCCTGTGATTTACTGTATTATAAAATAGCATCTCTCATTCTTGTTTCAATTTCCCTTAGTTATTATGACTCAAAGGATATAATAGCAGAACCTCCTTCCAAAATATTATAAAAGGATAGAATGTGGGGCCTGTGAGATGCCTCAGTGGGTAAAGACACGTGCTGCCAAGCTGATGACCTGTGTTGGGTCTCCAGTAGCCACATCCAGTAGGCAGGAGAGGAACAACTGCCACAGGTTGTCTTCTGACCCTCACATGCATGCATGCCTCCACACATATATGCCATAAATGAATGAATAGTAAAAATGAAAAAAGATCAAATTGCATATCAATCGCATGCTAAAGGGCTTAAGCACTGAAATGGGGCCAGTCTTTTTATTAAGGCCTTTGAAGGGTAACCTAAAATACTTTATTTTTATGGTAAGATATTGTGTTAGGGGTGTACCTCAGCTGGCAGAATACTTCCTTAACATGCACAAAGGCCTGGGTTCAGTCCCCTGACACCATACACACTGAGAGCTGTGGCTCATACAATTGTCATGCCAGTCCCCTGAAGCCACTGGAGGTGGGAAGGCCACCCTCTACTTCAGAGGAAGTGTGAGGCCAGCCTCCAAAAAAAGGAAGGAAACAGATAAGATGCTGAAAACGGTTCTCCAATCTGATTTAGAATGGGAAAATACTTTTTAAAGGTGGAAAAAAGAATGAGTCTCCAGGAACCGAGCTGGCGTCTCACTTTCAATGATGAAACAAAGCAAGACATGGAAGTGTGGAATTGGACACTGAGATCAGTTGTAAGGAGCTTGACTGGCATGTATAAGATCATGGCAGGGAGAGAGAGAGAGAGAGAGAGAGAGAGAGAGAGAGAGAGAGAGAGAGAGGGAGGGAAGGAGAGATCTTCAAAATAATATTTTTTAAAAGACTGGAGGAAATACCGTTTTCTATATCCCAGTTTTCTGACAACAGGACAGATTCCTGGACCTACACAGTGAGCATCCCTTGGCAGGCTCAGAACTTACCCTTGCTCAGTAACAAACAGCCCATAGGTATTCAGAATTTCAAGTCCAAGAGACAGATAAGAAAAATAAAATGAATTGTAGAAGTCACCAGTTTTTGTGAAATGACATCAGAATTAAAATTCCTAGTGTTGAAAGGATCTTTGCGACAAACTCTTGGAGGCTATACATCCTTGGTGGGACCACCAAGGAGAAATGACAATGAGAAGAAAAACCAATTAGGGCCACAGTAAAACCTGGGTCGTGGTTTGGGTCTTGAGTTCTTTAAAGGCCCTTGTGTTAAAATTGGGCTGTGTGGTTGAACCTATACAAGATGGAACCTGTTACTAGGTCTTTAGGTCATTGGGTCATGTTCATGAAGAGGATTCTGGGAACTTTCCCTTTCTACCCTCTTTCATATTCCCTAACCATGAGGTGATGAGTTTTTTCAACTGCATGCTCCCCATGATTTCCATCTGTGATCCCCATCACCCACACACACACACATACCACCACCCACCACTACCACCACCACTGCCACCACCGTTACCACCACCATCACCACCTGAGGCCTGGAAGTCCTGATCTCGGACTTAAACCTCAGAAACCATGAGCCAGAAAAATTGTTTCTCCTTCCCAGTTGATTATCTCAAGCATTTGTCACAGTGATAAATCCAGAACACATTTCATGACTATATAAACCCGAGGTCAGGGCGTCCAGCCTCTTGACATCCCAACACAATGTTATCTATCATTTACGGAGGTGTCAGACCACACTCACAGCTCTCCTGAGATGTGTGCAGCCCATGGGCCTCAGCTACAGCACACATGGGCTAGGGGAAAGTCCAGGGTCTCAGAGTGGAGGGCAGACACATGTAAATGGTGTTGCTGTGCAGCCTGACGGGTGATTCGTTGACGCAACTCCGGGGGTGATGGAGATGGTTCTCCTGTGCACAGCTATTCTTAACAGCATCGCCTTAGTGGCTGATGCTTATTTTACCCACAAGATTTGCTATGGGTAACAATGAATGGGATTAGTTTGTGTGCTCTCAACAACTAGCCTACCCTACACTACTTGGAAAGTGGTCCCTCCCTTTACTCTATGTTCTGGCCCAGACAAGAAAAACACAATGTGTGGGACTCTGGGAACATGCCTTCTGCAAGGGTGTCGATGCTGTGGTCTGCTTGGCATGTCCTTAAGGTTTTCAGAGAAAAAAAAGAATGGATGTCTGAATGGGTGGTATGGTACATATACCGTTAGACGAGGGGTTTTATGTTCCCAGGGAAAGTATCTCCTGAGCTTCAAACACGGGCAGGCTGAGAAGAGAGAGGAGAAAAGATTGTAATCAGCTCCCTCCAGAGTTGTTTTTTTTAAGAGCTTGATTACGATGCATATGAAACATTTTAAAGTTTGAGTGCTGCCTATAAACCTGTTCCCTTTATGCTAATTGCTCTCTATAAAACTAGATCAAGAACTAGGTCTCTTAAGCTCTGTACAAGCCCCAGCATGCCCACTGGGCACAAGTTCAGAGTGCTTAGGGACAATCTGATGGATCCTTTGGAAACAGACAGATAGCCTGATGGATAGATGATAAATAGACAGATACACCATGTTAATAGCTAAATGATCTCTCAGGAACTCAAGGTGATGGAAAATGGGATACAGTAAACAGTTCGTCATCCAGGGTATTTCATAAGAGAAAGCTCTGAGAAGGGAGTCAACGCTACATTACAGCATATCTGATTCATCAGCACTGCAGGCCACTCCAACAGGGACCCGCACAGACTTTCAGACATCCTTGGATTGGCGCCAGAACTGCCATGTTGACAGCTAACACAGAAAATCAGGAACTCAAGTGAACTGGTTTGCAGTGGCTCCTGGGAGGGAAACAACTTCCGTGTCAAGCCACAGGTGAGAGGTTCCCCAAATTTCTTCCCCAAAGGAATGGGCAGAAAGAGCCCACCCCCAAGTCCTCCTGCTACCCTCCATTTTCTCTTCTACCCTCATTCAGCTGCTATCCTGCAGCTGAGAACAAAACCCACCAACCGAAGGGCTGGGAAGGCCTCAGCAGGATTTCAGAGTTTTGCTCCTGGATTTGACAATCCCAAAGACTTGGCGCTCAGAAATGTATGTTTCATGGGATGGAGGCTTCCATACTGGTTTGTCAACCAAGTAACGTGTAGATTTTGTTCAAAAGTTCTTTGATCAGTCTCAAATCTGTGCCTTTTCTTCTAGCCTAGCTCTCCTTCATGGAACCCTTTGCACCGGTTCTCTCTGTGTTGAGACCCCTGTGGGGGTAGAACAACCCTTTCATGGGAGTTTCACCTATGGCCATCAGAAAACACAGATGTTCATATTATCATTCATGACAGTAGCAAATTACAGTTAGGAAGTAGCAACAAAAGTAATTTTATGGTTGGGGTCACCCCAACATGAGGAACTGTATTAAGGGGTGGCAGCATCAGGGAGGTTGAGAACCAATGTCACAGGAGATTTGGAGACATAATTCAATTGCTAGAGTATTTGCCTAGTGCTTAAAGTCCTGGGTTCCCTGACACTGTATAATCCCTGGCATGATGGTTCACACCTGAAACCCCAGTAAGTGGAAACAGGAAATTTAGAAGTTCTAGGTTAGCTATAGGAGATGAAAATGGTTGTTAGTTCCAATGGTTTAAAATATTTCTTTGTCTTATACCACCAAACCGTGGTTCATAAATAATATCGATTCTTTGCTACACATCATCAATGACAAACAAGGCGTAGGAGGACCTCTCAGAACTTTGGCCCCAAAACATTGGTCTGACTTGAGGATGTACTTTAGTGGGTCCTGAGTTCCATCATCAATGACAGACAGAGAGAGGGAGGAACTGGGGGTTAAAATTTCTTTCTGTGCACTGTTTTGAAGACAAGAGAGTAGTGTGTGTGTGTGTGTGTGTGTGTGTGTGTGTGTGTGTGTGGTATAACTGTAGTTGAACTGTTAGCACCAGCCTAACATTTCTCTACAGGTAGTCAACACTAACAGCTTTGAAATATTTACTAATTCCCCCACAGTTCTTATGCCAGGATTCCATGGTTTCATACACAGAAGGAATCAGCAAGCAGCATAATAAATGAATAGCCAGTCACATGACCTGGGTCATGAGAGAAAGGTAACTGATTTAATCACTCAGAAGTTCCAATGCCCTACTCCCATTCTCCCTCCAACATTTCCTTTGCCCAAATTCATATACTTGCTCTTTTGCTCTTTCGCTCTTTCTTTCTTTCCTTCCTTCTTTCTTTCTTCCTTTCTTCTCATGATCCACTAAATCTAGTTAGTTCTACCTGCACATACATAGGCATGGAGACATCCCCAATGAAGCACGAGCAACCACCAAGCATCCACCCTGCCCCCCCCCCCAAATGACTATTCATCCCCCAGAAGCCACCAATTGCTGATAACTCTCCAGCTACGGTTGGATCTCTAGAGCTGTAATTTTAACTGGTTTGATCTTGTGCAGGTCTTGTCCAGGTTGTGCTATGAGCTGGTCAATGCAGTGCCACAGAAAAGAGCATCTCACTGAGATCCAGCTCTTTATTCTTTCTGTCCCACTTCCACGGTGCTCCCTTAGCCCTAAGGGATTCCCAAGCTGATAGAGATGTCCTGTTTAACACTGACCACAAAGGCACCTCATCTCAGCACTCTGACCAACTGTGAGTCTCCGCATTGACTGCTGCCCAATACAGAAGGAAGCTTCTCTGGCCAAGGTTGAAGGCAGCACTTATGGATGGGTACAGTCATAAATATTTAGACATCCATTTGTCAATAGAATCATTTAGCAATGCACTGGTGGTTTATACCCACTAGCGTCAGCCATGGGATTTTGATCAGATTTAGTATCAGGCATGAATTCCCTCCTAAGGAACAGGCATCGAAACCAAGCAGAAAGCAGTTGGTGACCGCATAACAGCTATGCTACTATTGCACCAATGGACACACCTTGCCTGGCAAGTTGGTATTTGTACTATGCAGGATGCAGCACTAAGTAAGAACCCTGATGGTTTTTTTTTCCTCTGCCAAGAATTGTATAGCACCCTCTTCATGGCACTATGAATGCTAGCCATTAGGGAGAAAAATTCCTGATTAGTTTCAAATATATATTGATGTGTCCTGCACCCAAATTATGTGATGTCTTCAGGATTAGGGCCTTACTGTATCATTATGGTGGGCAGTCAAGAACAATAACCACAGCTTCATGCATTCTTTTTATTGTCATTGGTCTATACTCCAAATTAAATAAGCACTACACAGAAATAAGCGTCTTTTCAGGGTAAAAACAGAGACAATGGACCCTCAACGAATAGAGCCAGTAATAAAGATTGACAAAACTACCCACACTGATTCTAAACCCCATCATATATTATCCCAATCTCAGCTTTAAGTGATGGGAGGAGGTTAGCCTTTATCCAGAATCATCCATGTGCTACACTCCATTCAGGGGACTTCTGCTTGTAGCTAGTCCCCTTGAGTAGCATTGGCTGGCATCCAGCAGAACTGGCCAGGCAACTGTTCTGATTGGGTTGTGACTTAGATGACCCATAAAGAATCCTGTTGTTATTATTTTGCTATTTAGGAATGAAGAAACTGGAGCTCCTATATAAATAAGTAACTTTCTGGAGGTCACAGATGTGGGAGTTTTGTTACATGTATTAGTAGCATAGGAATGAGTGAGTACCCACATGTCCTCTCCCTCTCCCCCTCCCCCTCCCCCTCCCTCTCCCTCTCCCTCTCCCTCTCCCTCTCCCCCTCCCTCTCCCTCTCTCTGCCTCCCTTCCTTCCTGACTATAGATACAATGTAACCAGCTACCTCCCTGACTGTAGATACAATGTAACCAGCTACCTCCCCCTGCCATGGCTTCCACATCATGATGAACTTCATCCTCCAACTATGGGGCCCAAGCTGTTTTTCACCCCTTAAGTTGCTTCCCTCAGGTATACCACTCCAAGAAAAAACAACTAAGGTACTCTGTTTACAAGGTGATTGATCATACATTATTACATACTTGTGAGAGGAAATTTTTATTTTTTTCCAAATATGTTCAACAGCCTTGAGGGCTTCCTGATTGAAGGCTTCTAGAACACACCATTTGGATAGCACTTGCCCAGGATTTGTTGTGTGAGGACATTTTTCTACCGGTCAGCAAATAAAATAATTAAGAAGCATTTATCGAGACAAAAGTGCAGGATCAGCTTTAGGAAGAATCACAGCAGCTCCCCAACACTATGACCTCTCCGCGCCCCCCCCCCCTCCAGTGTTCTATACCATACTCCAAACAGGTCATTTCTCAGTCCATGGCTGCATAGCTGCAAAGCCAGAGAACTCTGAAAGTTCTTTTTATAGTTTCATTTGTCAGCCTTAAGTTGGAAGTTTTTCAGTCCACTTTCTACATGAGAGCTCTTCAAAGGTTTGTAGAAAGCTTCCCCACTGATTCTTTCTTCCCCTTTAAGGGAGAGGGCCCAAGGTCTTTGGTGCTTTCTTACATGGAAATCGTAAGTCCCTTCATGCACTTCTAATTCATTCTATGCTGTGTAGTCCTCTTCGTTCAAAATGCCCTGAACAAACCCATCATTCCCTATTTAGCCTAAACATACAACCCAGAGATTTGCCTGCAGAATAACTGAAGATAAAGGACAGAAGAGGCTAAACATTTTTAGAAAACTATGAGGTGATACATAATCAGATATCAAAAAAGGTAGCAAAAATAATAGACCAAATCAAGAAGCCTTCTCACAGCTAAGACAACAGCTCAGTCAGTCAAACACTTCCATTGCATCTGGGAGGTCATGAGTTTGATCTCTGAACTCATGGCAGGGAAAAAAAGCCATAGTGATCCATGCTGGGAATACCAGTCTTAAGAAGGCAGAGACAAGGGCTCACTAGCCATCTACCTGGCCTACTTGGTGAGTTCAGGCCCAGTGAAAGACTCCATCTCAGGGAAGAAAAAAAAAAAAAAAGAAAGAAAGAAGGGTGGTCAACAAAGCCACTCAGGCAGTTAAAGGTGCTTTCCACCCAGCCTGATGACCAGGGTTCAATCCCTAGGACCAGCTTTGTGAAAGGAGAGAAAGAATTCCTGTGAGATATCCCCTGATCGTCACAGAAGGGTCATGGCACAAGTGTGTGCCCGTATACATGCATTCAATCCAATTTTACTTTAAATTAAAACAAAAATGTAAAGTTGAGCCATGCCTGAGGAAAATGCTGAAGCGTGTCTTCTGGTGTCTGCACATACACATTGCACATGTGCATATGCATTGGCACACACATGAACACGTGTACACACATATACAAATGGAGAGGCGAAAAAAAAAAAAAAAGCTTCCTGGGAGGATTTTGGCCAAATATGTCCCCTGAGAGTCACGGAGAAAAATGTGGAAAGATTTAGAAAGGGGGTGGGTTCACATTAAGTGATATCAAACGATAAGGCTGCAGAATTGCTGACACTCAGGGAAGCATCTAGACTGGGAATCCAAGAAAACTAGAAGGTTCTCATGAAGGAAATGGGGAGGAGATCATAAGAACATCTGACCATCTTCTGTAGAGCTAGTGCTTTCAAATATCATCTCATTCTATCCTTTTAACTAACCCTTTAGGATTGAGTTAGTGATGGATGGATCGGAATTCAAACCTGAATCTTGTTCCTGCTATAAAGCTTGGACCTTCCAGCTACATCTCATAGAAAGAGGGCCAACCATGGGGGAACTTCAAAATGACCACAGAGAAAGATGTGTTTTGTTGCTACCAAATGTGTCATTAGTGGAAGTGATGGAACAAAGATATGGGTGTTTTAATCTCATTACATTCATGCATGTATAATGTGTCTTGAGTTGAATTCCTAATCATTAAGAACTCTGGGTGAAAACATGTAAGATCTGCATCCTTCAGCCAACCAATAACTCCTTTTCAGATCACATTCCTACACATGAAAATATACACCAGAGGGGTCTCAAGAACTGAAGTCCAGCCATCAGGTTTGAAGACAAGGGCCTTCACCTGCCCAGCTGTCTTGATAGCCCTGCCTCGGTTTTTCATGGGTACCTCACTTCATTACATGAGCTACTGTGTGTCTTAGGCTCCCAAGTATGTCAAGGAATGTATGTCGCCACTTAAAAGCCATCAAATGTTAGAAGTGGAAGATGACTCTGAGGTTCAATCAGGTCCCAGGTGCTCTGGAATTGAGACTGGGATAAGAGAGGGCAGATCCTTTATCTATCACCACATAGTCAAGGAGTAGAGTACAAAACAGAATCTCAGAACCAGGCTTAAGAACATAATTAGCCTCAGAACAAAGAACTGCTAGGTCAAACCCAAGCTGTAGCTCACAAGATGTCAACACATCCTACTGAGATATAGGAAATCAGTCCTGTTTGGTTGCACTATCATCTCTGCTCCAGTTGGTACTTGACTAAATTAATCAAATCAGCACCTTCTGAATATTCATATGAGGTCTACACCTGGCATTCCTACTCGAAATAAATCCCGAGTCCGTTTTCTAGGAATGTGTCTTGATTTGAATGGAACAAAAATGAGAAAGATTGGGATGTTGACACATATGTTGCCCAGAAAAGCCAAACGTTTTTTTTTTTCTTCTCTTCCTTTCTTCTAGACAGGGTCTCATGTTTCCCAGAGTGACCTCAGGCTTACTAGGTTTGAATGACCTCAGAAATTCGGATCCTCTTCCCCCTCCCCCCCCACCTCCCAACCGCTGGAATTATAGGAATAGTCTGCCACACTTCGTTTAAACGGTGCTGGAAATCAAACCAGGGACTCCTACCTGCCAAGGAACTTAGCTAGATTTTAAGACAGAGTTTCTCTGTGGCTCCAGATGGCCTCAGACTAAAGGCCATTCTTCTTCAGACTCCCTGCTTCCAAGCTACTGGCAGGCCCCATCAGCTCTACCTCTATAACCATTCTTACTAGGCTTCCAGTTTGAACTAAGGCATCTAAAAATCCCTTCCTCAGAGGAACGACTCTGAAGCAAGAAGACGGGAGAATCTGTTTGAAATCAGAGCTGTTGACTTTCCCTGTGTTAGAAAGACCTCCCCACCTCCACCCCCACCCCCATCCCCTAAAAAGCCAGCAAGTTGACAGGGCAAATCATTGGCCTCACTCTAGAGCACTGGCCTTGGGGAGGTCTTCCTTTTATTTTTCATTTCACAGTTAGAAAGCAGCCCCAAGAAACTGCTATTGTCAATGTTATTTAGAAATAAGATTTTGCAGTGTGGCTCAGTCCTCCCTGGAACTTACAATCCTCCTGTCTCAGCCTCTTTAGTACTTTTCAAATGTGTCACCCGTACTCGGCCCCTAAAAGGCTCGTCCACATTCATGTGTGGCTGTGCATTTGCACACGTCACACGGATGCACATGTGAATAGAAGCTAGAAGTTGACCTCAGGTGTCTTCCTCTGCCACCCTCTGTCTTGCTTTTCCAGACAGGGTCAATTTCTCTCTGATCCTGAAATCTGCAACCTCAGCTAGCCTGGCTGGTCAGCGAGCCTCCCTCCTTCCTGTGCTTGCTTCCCTGGTGCTGGGGATTACAGGGGCGTGCAACTGCACCTAATTTTGCTTGGTGTTGTTTGCTTGGTGTTGTTTTTAAACATAGGTGCTAGAGATCAAATGTAGGTTCTCCTGCTTTCGTGGCAAGCACTTTATTGGCTGAGCCATCTCTCCAGTCCCTAAAATTTTTACTGGACCCCAAACTCTCATTAGTTCTAGATCCCCAGGTTACCTATGCCTACATAACAAGTAAAAAAAAAAAAAAAAAAAAAAAGCTCTAAGTAGGTTTCGCCTCTTTGCTTTTTCTCTTTTTCTTTCTTCTTTTTTCCCTTGGTGCTTTGCATCTGAAGTAATTTTTTCCTCCCATGGGCACTTAATAGGTTTTAATTTTATAAAACATTATGCAACCAGATACCTTGGGGAACAGTAATTAACTTGGATTATGTTTTCATTTCAGTGAATTTCAAATGAGAAGCCTAAATACTGAGATTTTTGTCTGTTGCAGAATGGGAAAATAGCACAGCCATGCTGCTTCTTACTTGCTAGGAACACTTTCTGACTGAAATTTGCAAATTGCCCCCCTTTAAAGCAGACCTTCATCAGACGATGCCATGGGTTATTTCAAGTGACTAGAAATTTACTGTTAATTTTGACACAGGTTTCCAGCAGTCACTGATCCACATTCTTTCCGGAACATTCTGCTATTACTCAAAAAGAAAAGAAAAATTAAGGCCAGGGTACTGATCTAACAAAGGTGTGTGTTTGTTTGAGTGTGTGTGGTATGTGTGTGTGTGTGGTGTGTGTGTGTGTATATATTATGTGTATGTATATGTGTGTGCATATGTGTGCATTTGTGTGTTTGTATATCCATGTGTGTTTATATGTGGGTGCGTACAGCATACACAGTTTCTGGAACTGGTTATTTCAGTCAACGCAGACTCCATCAAGTTAAACTTAAGGTCAGGATGCAAGATGAAGAACTGGGCTTTCATCTAAATTACACACTAGGTGTGGCTCTGAGAAAAGCATGAAGTTTGTTTGTGAGACATCTCTGTCAAGGCAGAGCCAGCAGAATTAACCCGGAGCCACATCCAGCCCTCACTTGTATTCAGTGTGGACACTTGGACAGTGAATGATGCTCCAACCCTCTTCTTGTCCTAAAACAGTAGTCACCACCTTAAATAGCAATTGCAGTATTTAGCAAGATAGCGATTGGCTATCTACTCAACTCGTAACAACTCGTAGCTGTCATCATTATCATGATATAAAGCACCAGGGAAACTGCCCAACTTGCAAAAAGCCAGCCACTAAGTCACTGCTATTGCTACTCTACCTCACAGTGACAGCCCACGGTTGGAAGCCTTTGGAGAACAGAACGACTGGCAGAGTTACATTACGATAGTTCTTTTGGCAGCCAGGGTGGCACGTGTCTGCAGTCCTAGCCTTCAACAGACTGAAATCAGCAGGTCAGTTGAATCCAGGAGTTTAAAGCCAAGCGGAATCACACAGTGAGAACTTGTCTCCAAAAACTTAAGTTGTAGATTTTTTATTACAGTTATTGATTTGTATGTATAAATATGTATATGTGCATGTATGATGGCACATGAGCACATGCCTGTGAATGTCAGAGGACCACATACAGGATTTGGTTCTTCTGTCCTTTCACTATGTGGGTCTCAGGGACTGACCTCGGATTGTCAGACTTGATGGCAAGTGCAATGATCCAGTGAGCTATCTTCACAGCCTCTAAAATTAAAATTTTTAATTGTTTTTAATGTCTGCCCTGTACCTCTGGCATCTTGCAACTCAAACATTGCAATAAAGCCTGAACCTGGGCCAATTTTATAATATTTGGAGGCAGAATAAAGGTCTCTTATGAATAATTTTAAAGTACATCTATTCATTTTGAGTTTACCAGGCACTCCGAATAAGCTGGAATGATTTCCACTCTGAGTCCTGAAGGAGACTGTTTCAACCAATAGAGGCCTGAAATCTACAATAAGACTGACAGGTGCTTCTCTCTATAAAAGCCCATGAGCACACTGCTCTCTGTCCAAGCAGGAGGTTTGCCTTCCTAGTCACGCTACCCACCTGCATGCTGGATTTAGAATTACCACACCAAAGCCTAGCTGATACAGAGCCCTATTTGAATGTCAACATGTTTTCTCTTTATTTTTATTACTTTTTAAACTTCTTCCAGATATAACAACATATGGGTAATATCTGAAATTTTAACTATATATATATATATATATATATATATATATATATATATA